>JARUHE010324308.1:0-11242 GCA_031471125.1 Archaeomysis grebnitzkii | reverse complement strand
GGCGCCAGTGAGATTTGCTGATGCAGCATTAATCTCTAGACAGCGTTCGAATCCACTCGGCCACCATCTCTCAAACTAAGACATGTACTTACAAAAATCACAAAAACAAAACAAAACTCATCAATGATATTTTCTTAACATTTATAACACATTCATAATAAATAGTTACAAACATAATAAAATGTTCAATATAACTTATTTACAATAGTTAATGAAAAGGTTAACAATAGTTTATTTTCGATTTTGTCGAAACACGTTGTTCCTGAATCGAAGTAATAGATTCCGTCTTGGGAGAAGAACGCCTATTAAAAGCGGAGCCTCTCGTTTTTATACTTTATAGATGATTTCATTTTCATGTTGTTCAGGGTTGGCATTTTTGGTTGAATTAACCTCTTGGGGAAGAAGGGCCTTTTAAAAGCAGATCTTTCATAAAGTTTTTATTGCTTTAATCTTTTTATTGTGGCAGTTATTGAAACTAGATTAAATATAATTAAATTTATAAGCCGACTATTTAAAATTGACATTTTGTACTTCTATTTTTTCTTTTGAGGCTCAGTTGAAGAATGGATGGTTGTTCAACCGTTCTTCAACTTGTCGTACTGTCTTTTTTTATGTTTTATCATTTTATATTACAACGATTTAAAAAAAATGATTAAAAGTATACACGAAGTTTTAAATATTATGTAAATGTCTTTGTGCTCCAGATACTTGGTGCCTTTTTGATGAATTCTACAATCTTTTACATCCCCTTACTATAATCTGTGTATTTTATGTGTATTGTATGTGTATTTTCTGTTACTGTACTTAAGGTATACTTACAGTTGTTTTTGTTATAGTTCTTTTAAGATGTAATATGTCTTAAATTTGGACTGTTTCTTTTGACCCACATGAAAAATTCATATATTTATAGTTTCGACAAAATTTTAAATGGCAAGTATATTGGACAGCATTTAAGTAAGATTCATAGCATTTAAACCAACCCTGTTCTGTAATGGTTAAGAGCCATGAATGAGAAATTGTCAACACCTTATATTTGTTTTGTTAATTTATACTAACTAGCAGTAACATTATAATGTTTTAACCATCGCCCAAACAAATTGAAATTTTAGGAATCTTTGATAAATGGATGTAATAATATTAAATACGATTCAATGTTGTTTAAGATTAGAGTCTAGCACTTTTTATAGGAAGAGGTTTGCCATTTTTACACCCACTCAACATACAATTAAACACACTGCATTGACTTTATAGGTAACGCATAAACAGACAGACAAACACACATACGTTGGTTTTCTTATAACAACAAACATTATAAATATTAAATAATTTATATAATTTTTTTTAAGCAAATATATTTTTTCGAGTAATAAACTTGTTTACATTTGTGATTAATATAAACTAAATGAAAGTATTAACAAGTGGTTGAACCAACACCTGTCAATCATGTATGAAAAATGTGTGGCGAAAAATACATTTTTCGTCTGACATTATGTTTGGTTATAACAAAATTTAGGTCTAATGTAAAAATAATAATAACCATATTTAGCGTTTTTATATAGCGGGTTTAACCGAACTTAACTGATCTCTACCCCGCTTCACATATCAACCTTAAAATTACTACCCATATCAAGTGGTGTGTACCCTAACGACATTCAGCCGACAGATCGCGCGTCCTCCAAGCCGGGATAAGCTTAGCATATGGGACCTTAAGGGAATACATCCACGTTCAAATTCCAACAAAATAGCCTTAGAACGGATTCGAATCGAAGCCTATAAGATTTGTGTGTGCAGCATTAATGTCCAGGCAGCGTTTGTATCCAATCGGCCACCATCTCTCAAATAGCAACACATTTACTAAATACTCATATTCATGACAGTTTTAATATCTGAAATGAGCCCATTCTCACAGAAGACAACAACATAAAACGCCTTACACCACAGAAAAATAATAATAATATTCAGATTTGTTTATAAGGGGCGATCGTTACACAAAACGTTTATCATAAGAAAATTAAATTTCCAGGGACAAGAGTTTCACAAAGACAACCATCAAGTCTTATAACATAAGGAACTAAAGAAACTAAAACATATTTCAAAGATAAAATCAGAATACATTTATAAATTCAAAAGGTAAAAAAGTCTTTAAGGATTTCACAAACAGTGAATATGAGCTGATTATTTTTGGTTTATTTGTCAATGAATTCCGAAATGTTGGTTCGGCCTGAAAAAATGGCCGTTTGCCATAATTAGTTTTTATTCTTGGGATTCTGATATGGTGTGATGACTGATGATAAAGAGCGTAAGTCTCTATTATGACTGTACTTGTGGATGTTGTTTGAAAGATATGTTGGTGCTTAAGCATTTAAATACTAATGTTAAGACTTTGAGTTTGATTATCTTATCTATGAGTATCCAGTTTAATTGTTTGAGCGTTGGTGTAAAGTGAGTGTATGCGTTGAAGCCCGTGAATAATCATGCGGCTGAGTTTTGAATTTTTTTCAATTTAAAAGTAAGCTGTTGTGGTAAATATGTGTGTAACTTATTACAGTAGTGGAGATTTGATGAAATGAGTGCACGGACTAATGAGGCCATGCATTATAGGAGTAAAATAATGTTTAACCTGATTTAAATTAATGAGCTGGAAGTATGATTTTTGCAGATATTGTTTATGTTTGTAGTAGAAGTCATATATTGTTTAAATCTAACCCCTAAATTTGTAATATTTGCGGAGGTGTATATTTGAGCGCTACCAACTGTGATAAATGTTTTTTGTTGATTTATTGTGTATAATTGCTGTTCAGTACATAGAATTGGAAATTTATTTTGGTTGTCATTATTTTATAGTTGGTGAGTTAAAACTAATTCATTGATATTATATAAATTTGATGAATAGAAGGAATGTTTGGTTTTGTAGATATATAAAGTTGCGTTTTCTACATATTGTGAAAATTTCAAATATTTAAATTAAATTATCATAAATTTATTGGGGCGACACTAGATAGTGCCTTCGCTAATTATATTGTCTTTTGTGAACACCTGTTCAGCACACTCATTTCTATATGTTACTCTTATTCAACATACAATATATGATAACGTTTTACAAATACAATATATACAATAATATCTTGCACATATAAGATATAAAATAATGTTTTATAGATACAATACTATCTTGTAAATATAAGTTTTACAATAATATCTTATAAATTCAAGCTATACAATACTATCTTGTAAATATAAGTTTTACAATAATATCTTATAAATTCAAGTTATACAATACTATCTTGTAAATATAAGTTATACAATAATATCTTATAAATTCAAGTTATACAATACTAACTTGTAAATAAAAGTTATGCAATGTCATCTCTTAAATAAAAGTTATAGAATAATATCTTGCAAATACACGTTATACAATACTATCTTCTAAATACAAGTTATGCAATAATATATTATAAATACAAATATACAAAAGTATCTTATAAATAAAATATATACAACAATATCTTGCAAATATAAGATATACAATAATGCCTTATAAATACAAGATATACAATACTATCTTGTAAATACAAGTTATGCAATACTAACTTGTAAACAAAAATTATATAATGATATCTTGTAAATACAAGTTATACAATAATATCTTGTAAATATAAGTTTTGCAATAACATCTTATAAGTAAAAATTATACAATAGCGTTTTATACATAAAACATATACAACAATATTTTGCAAATGTATGATATGCAGTAATGCTTTTAAAAACCAGATATACAATACTATCTTGTAATTACAAATTATACAATAATATCTTGTGAGTACAGGTTATACAATATTATCCTGTAAATACAAGTCAGACAACAATATCTTGTAACTATATTTTATATACTAATATGTCTTGTAAATACAAGTTATAAAATAATGTCTTGTAAATAAAAGTCCTACAATAATATCTTGTAAATAAAACATATTCAATAATATCTTCTAAATATAAGATACACAATAATATCTTGCAAATAAACATATACAATAATTCCTTGTGAATGAATCATAGACAATAACATCGTTTAAATACAAGTTTTACAATAATGTCTTGTAAATAAAAAATTTAAAACAATATATTGTTAATAAAAAATATACAAAATACGTTATAAATAAAATATATACAATAATATCTAATAAATACAACATATAAAATACTATCTTTTAAATATAACATATACAACAATATCTTGTAAACAAAACACATACAATAATATTTTGTAAATAAAAATATACAATAATGTCTTTTAGATTTAATATATACAATAATATATTGTAAATAAAACATATACTATATCTTGCAAATATAAGATATAAAATAGTTTTTTTATGAATACAAGATATACAATACTAACTTATAAATACAAGTCATACACTAATATCTTGTAAATACACATTATACAGTAATATCATGTAAATACAAATATAAAAAATATTTAAAAAAGTTAAACATATACAATACTATAATATTTTGCACATATCAGATATACAGTAATGTTTTTTTAAACATTAGATGTACAATACTATCTTGCAAGTTACACAATAACATATTGTAAATAAAACATATAAAGTAATATCTTGTAAGCAAACGTATACAACAAATCATTTTAAATAAAATATATACAATAATATTTTGTAAATAAAACATTTATAATAATATCTTGTAAGTAAAATAAATGCAATAGTATCTTTTAAATGAAAAACATGCATTAATATCTTGTAGATAAGATATACAATAATGTTTTATGACTACAAGATATACAATACTATCTTATAAATACCAGATATACAATACTATTTTCCAAATACAAGTTATACAATAACATCTTATAAATACAAGTTATACAATAATATCTTGTAAATACAAATATACAAAAATGGCTTATAAATAAAACATATACAATAATATCTTACAAATATAAGGTATGCAGTAATGTTTTTTTAAATACCACATATACAATAATGTCTTGCAAATATACAAGTTGTACAGTAATATCTTGTAAATACAAGTTATACAGTAACATTTTGTAAATAAAACATCTACAATAATTCTAGTAATTACAATATATACAATAGCATCTTTAAATGCAAGTTATACAATAATATCTTGTAAATAAAATATGGACAATAATATTTTGTAAATAAAAGATGTACAATAATATACAAACGTATTCAATAATACATAGTAAATAAAACATATACAATAATATCTTGTAAACAAAAAATAATATTTTGTAAGTATAACATATACAATAATGCCTTGTAAATAAAATATATACAATGATAGCTTGTAAATAAAATATATACAATGATAGCTTGTAAATAAACATATACAGTACAATGTTTCCTTGTAAATAAAACATATACAGTGCAATACTATCTTGTAAATAAAACATATACTGTACAGTAATATTTGTAAACAAAACATATATACAATAATATCTTGTAAATACCAATATACAAAAATATCTTGTAAATAAAATATATACAATAATATCTTGGAAATATAAGATTTATAATAATGTTTTATAAATACAATATATTATATTATAAATGTGTTGTCCTAAAATGAATAACTTTTTCATGTTTCAGTAAAAATGGTCATAGAATACAAACATAGTTTACAAGTGTGGGATTATAGTTCACATTTCTTCTACCCTAAATCACAGTATACAGAAAACACTCTTCATACTGTGCCTAAATGTGAAAATATTCGTACAGGTGAACATGGAGTACAATCTACAAATGTGGTGAGTAATGAAACTAATGCAAGCGGTAAAAATTATTCAAGAAATCTAACTCTTAAGAGGCGAAGAAAACAATTATTGAATAGCAATCATTTAGTTTGGATTCATAAGTGTATTATTTTATTTGTTTCTTAACCTACAGTAATTTTAATTGAGCATAAGTTGCTTTATATGGAATTCTAAACCACAATGTCTAAATAAAAAAAAATTAGGAAATGTTTTGACCATTTATTATAAATAATAAGTTTCAAGATCCGTTTTTCAATTGTTTTATTCTACTGTACTTTCCATTTCTTAAACTAATATTTGGTGACAGCTTAAACTTTATTTCGAAATTGTTACTCATGTTATTTTGACCTGTGTGTGGCATTCCAATAATTTTATCTGAAATTCCATGTTGCTTAAAAAAAGTGAATTTGTAATTCGGATATCATTTTTACAGATCATCCTTATTATAAAATAAATTATTTTTAGTTAAGACATTAATAAAAACGAAAATAATACAACTATTGCAGGCAAAGAAAAATAGTTTACATAAGTAAATGACATTCAATAAAACTCATTAACAATTATCTTAACAAAAATGCCATTCTATAAAAATCTAATGTAATTTATCTTAAACAGGATATAATAATTATTTTGTGACTAAGTATACTGAAACAACAGACAAGTTGTACAAAAGAACAAAAAATACTACCATAAAACCATATCAATTATTTAAAACATTCTCAAATATCATAGACTATAGTTAGCAAATAATAAACCATAAATTTTAAATTAAAAATTACAAGATAATGGAGATTGAAAAAAAAACATAGAGAAAATTTGCTATTGAACAGTTCTTTTTAATTATAAAGTTTGCATTAATGAAGAATACTCAATGCTATATACTGTATATGTAATCCACAAGCAATACTTATATATTTAGAAATACGAAGGGACAAATGAATTATAGCTAAAACTGAAAAAAAATCTACCTCTGAAAGTAATACCATATTATGTTTACTATTTAATGGGTTAGTCATTAGATTTCCCTACTGATATTCTCATATCCAGTCACGCTCCATACATTCTTCAATATTGTTTTTAACGTGTGATATACACATAATGTTTCATGTATAATGTCATGCCGTATATCAAATTCCATTCATTTGAAAGTATAGTTGAAATATAATTGGCTCTAATTCTAACCTGTGATTAAAGACTTTGAACCTATGAATCTTTTTGTTTCTGTCTTCGATCGACCACACTGACCATATGAACGAAATTTATTCCACTTAGTCTATTCACCACTGTTAACATTTTAATGAAGAACCTTTCTCCTAACCTACTCTAGTATAGGTAATGTGCCTTGACCCTTTACTAATTCTGGACAGCTTAAAGGAAATCCACATCACTTGGTAAGTATATAGACTCCATGCTGTAAGCCAAAATCCATAAGTAATATACCATATGAGAGAGAGATAAAAAAAGTCAGCAGCTTGTTTGGTTGTAAGCAAGTTTAAATACGATTACATAAGTCCAACATTAAATGATTTGCATTGCATGATTGTCAATTGCAAGAAGAAGAATTGATTACAAGATACCGATGGTTATGTACAAGGCTTTGCATTCAATAGTGCATTTATACATAGAAAACATGGGTTATAGATATGTTCCTCAAAGTTTATTTCAATTATTCAGTACTATTAGACTTGCGGTCCATAAATCAACTATACCTTAATTTAATCATGCTATATGTGCTATCTCTAAGGTGTGGGGTATGCCAGCACTAACAGATTTAAGAAGTCTTTGTTTTGAGTCTGCAGCATAAAAATACTTACATGACAGCTTAGCTTTATGGTCTACACTGAGTAAATTTAAATGCGTATTACCACATTTTAGATAGATTTGACATTGATGTTGTGTTTATGTAAATATTGGTGGTATGTGCTCCATGATCTACGCACAATTATGTTCATTGTACATGGGTTTTGTACAATGTGTTATTATATATGTTGATATGTGGAGCACTATGGTGAAATTGTTTTTCTTGTATTTTTAATAGCGCTATATACGAAATTAATTGTAATTGTAATATGTTTGAAAAAGTTCTTTATCTTTCTAACTACTCTAGTTAGTTACCCTTCCTGCAATTATTCTTACTGGTCTGCCCATTTTAGGTCTTGGCATACTTGACATCTCAAAACGAAAATATTTCCACACTTTCCTCTATATGCAGAAAAATAACAATGTGTTAATTCTGAAACATTTTCCCTGGATTGTTGTGTTATCACATACGATGTTTTTTCATTGAATCTCGAGTTACTTAGGTGTAAGACACTTTGTACTCTCAGGTGCACAACTTTAATTTTCTCACATTACTGTAAATACCATATTCCAATCATCAACCAAAGCATTGAGTGCTCCAGATAGCTGTGTAATAACTTTGTAGCATACCTTGGTATCATCCGCTAACATTATACCTTCCGTCGTACCATTAATATTCACCAGAAACAAGACTGGGCCAAAGAAAAATATCTGCAGAACTATTATTTTCATAAGCTTGCATACGTGGCTATGCAGTCTGTAGTTTCTCATAAATTTCCTTCTTTTTTGTATATGAGGTATTTTATCCCTTCTTCATGATTCAATAACTGCATTTATTTTCATAGACATGAGGGCATGATGATAGATTATAAAAATTTATTTCATGGTCATAAGGATATTAAAGCTCATAGAAAGGGAAACCTGGTTACATCGAAAAATATAAATATAAGTTGAGACAAACATAATATATTAATCATAATATATAATAAAAACATATAAAATATAAATACAATTGTTGTTCAGTTGTAAAAATATGTTTGGTATTGTATGCACAATTTGATAATTAATTACTATTTAAGAACACATGTTTTTTTCATGAACTACATTTTATTTTCGGGATTTATAGAACTTAAAAGTTTCACAACACATTGTAATTGAAACAGCTCGACATTTGTTTGGTATACTTCATAGTAAAACTGTTTCTTTAATGTTTTGATAAATATACTAAATCAATTACTCTTTTTTGAGCAGGTAAACTTAGATATGCTTATTGCTTTACTCATCTTGGACAAAATTAATTTACAAGTTCTTGAAACATTTTTTTATTTGTTTCTTTTTTTAAACTGCCTAAAACAGATAATTAATACATTAACTCTAATATAATATTCATTAAATGTTAAATTTTAAATGAATTTTTTTATATCTTTCCATGTTTGTGTAAATAAACACAATTTTGTTGAATGAAAAGTTAATACCAGTTAAAGCCATCTTTAGAAAACATGATAAATCACTTGGTTAATCATAAAATCACTTATTTAATGTTTGAATCACTATAAATAATTTTTTAAAACATATATAAAAATAAAATTCACAAAAACCAACCACTTGAGATAAACTTGGATAGATTTTAAAGAAGAATGTCTTGAGCCCCAACCCACAGGGCTTCCTTATCGTTCGTTATACAACAACAATCTCTCGAATTGTTTTGCAGTCCAAAAGTTTTTTCAGAGGAGCTCAAGATTAAAAATATTTAAGTCACATTTCACTGCTATATCAATTACATTATTTAATGTACAAGTAACTATGAAAACAAACCTAAATAATTGTATGATTATAATATGTATTTGTAATAAATGTTTATTAATTATGATTTTTACAGCGATACTCCATCATTAATTTTAGATCAAGGTCTTGATAAGTTATCAATGGTCAAGTCTACAAGAATCATCTTGAAAGATTGTAAATAACAATTGTTTTCTACCGACATTATCTATCTTTTAATATTTACTCGATGATACACAATGAAAACTTTGCACGGCTTGGCCTCAATATGTTACAGCCGTTTCATGGTTTTGGTAGCGCTGCGGCTGTTATTTTTGTTGAGGCCTGTTTTTAAAATTTGCTGCATTGTTCACCTAAACTTGTTTAGCCAGGAGTGTTTTTTGATTAGACTTTTATTTGGTTAACTTAATTCAGATTTGTTTGTTTGATCAGTTCATTTCTTTTTATTTTACTTCTTAAAGATAAATTAAGCATTTCTTTTAATTATTAAACTTGGGAATACCTCTGGAACACATTATAAAGAAAAATGTATTTAGAAATGTCCGTAACATTACAAAATTTGAACGTTGGAAAAGTCTCCAATGTTCAAGATAACGAACATTTTATTCTACCATTTATATTGTCATTTATAAAGCCTGAGCCTAAAAGCCTATTAACATTAGTAGTAATATCAAACATAGCAGAAAAATGACAATAATAGTAATGTTGCACTGAGAACAGTTTTTAAACAAATTACACTAAATATCTGCATCGTTTTTTTGTTAACCGACAGCGGGACTAGTTTTTGGAGACCTTTGCTATTGTAATACCAAGTTAAAATGTTTATTATATATCTTTGTTGCTGTTGTTTCTTTGAAATAAGGTATTAATATTACACTCCTTCCAAAAATATATCGAATGATCTTTTTAGATTTCAATTTATTAAAAACTCTATTCAAGTTTGAAAATTTTGTATAACTTCATCGTATGTATCTTTTTTAATGTGTAATTTGGTTCTCAATGACTCGGCTGTGGGTATAAAGGACATTCACCCCCTGAAGCAGTCATCCATTAAAGTATTAACCAGACCCAAGGTGATTAACTTCGCTAACTGCTTAGCCATTAACCATCGTGTATTTAAAAGAAATGGATTTCATAATTTATAAGATATCAATGTAAATGAAAACCTGTATGCAAGCTATCTATTTATTGGTACTTCACAGCCTCCAGGCATAAAAAGAAGGTACTTGAGCAGAAAAAGGTACGGTTTTTACAGAATGTGAATGTAGTAGGTAATAGGAGAAGGATAAATGTAACAAATGTATCAGTTATTATCACACAAAATGATTATACAATACAATTAAAATTACTTAAAACATCTTTAGACTTGATTTTTAATTATATTTAAATGTAAACACTCAAAATTTTTAGCTGATCTTCTAACATATATCAGCATAATACAGTAGTGCTTAACAGAACCTTGGTTAGAAAAACTGAACCATACATTTATCTTTATAAATTATAAGACATATCTAAAAATATTGAAAGTTGTTTTTTAAGTAAGCATAAGTTTAAAGTCAATATTGGAATATCTTTATCCGAAATTGGAGGACAGAACCAAAGCTTGAGCTATCCATCCGTAAGACAATGGATTAATATGTTTCGAACACCTAACAATATCATAGTAGAAACAGAATCTTGTCCGGCTTATCATGCAACAATTTGGTTGTTATCCTTATCTTAGAGGTCAAAAAATTGTAGATTGATATCGTCTGATAATGAACCCCTTCACATAATAAATCTTTCTTCCTTCTAGGTTAACGTTCACAAGGTATTTGTATGACACTGTTCTAGATTGGACTATTCATATATATATATATA
>JARUHE010324297.1:0-11242 GCA_031471125.1 Archaeomysis grebnitzkii | reverse complement strand
AAATGAAGGAGATGACGCACGTTACTATTCCCCCAATGCGTCAGAATCTCCTTCAAATATTTGTAGGTTCAGAAAAATTGTGAAGAAAAAAATCAATGTTATTAAAACAAGCAATATTTTTTTCTCCAACAATAAAAATGTTTCTTCTTTTTCTTTTCCCTTTATTTTTTCTCTTTAAAACATTAATGTTATTAAAACATCCACTTTGTTATCCAATCTTAAACTTGTCAGCAATGATAATTGTGTATGTTCCGAAAAATCGTGAAGTTGAATATGTAAGGCAAAGGATGGAGAAGACGCAGGCTACTATTTTCCCAATGCGTCAAAAAATCTCTTTCAAATGATTTGTAAGTTCAAAAAAATCGTGAACAAAAATTTTATAATTAATATCTTGTAGATTCAGAAAAAAACGTGAGCAAAATTATTGGATATATGCAAGGCAAAGGAGGAAAATGACGCACGTTACTATTCACCAAATGCGTCATAATCTCCTTCAAAAATGTGTAGGTTCAGTAAAATCGCGAACAAAAAAATAATGTATGCAAGGAAAACTTACATTTAATTTGAATAAATGAATAAATGAATAAATGAATAAATGAATAAATACATAAATGAATAAATAAATAAATACATAAATAAATACATAAATAAATACATAAATAAATAAATAATTACCGAGGAAGACTGACATTCCAAGAACCTGGGCAACAAACAGTCCGAAGCAGATCCCCACCGGAAGCAGCGCCGCTAAAATTCCTTTCAAGCGTTGGGGACAAAGTTCCGACATATACAGAGGGGCAATGGCCGTCCCTAGGCCTAAGAAAAATAGCTTAATTATTGTACTTAAAATATGCGCAATTCCATTAACTTGAAAAATTAGCAATGATTTAATTTTAAAGATGGCAATTTTATTAATTTTAAAGATGGCAATTTTATTAATTTAAAACATTGGCATTTACTGTACATTTATTTCAAAAATTGGCAATTACATTTATTTCAAAAATTGGCAATTACATTTATTTCAAAAATTGGCAATTACATTTATTTAAAATATGCGTAATGTTTCAATTTAAAATATGCGCAATGTTTCAATTTACAATATGCGCAATGTTTCAATTTAAAATATGCGCAACGTTTCAATTTAAAATATGCGCAACGTTTCAATTTAAAATATGCGCAACGTTTCAATTTAAAATATGCGCAATGTTTCAATTTAAAATATGCGCTATGTTTTAATTTCAAATATGCGCTATGTTTTAATTTCAAATATGCTCAATGTTTTAATTTTAAAACTGTGCCATCTTTTAAATTAAAAAATTGGGCATTTATTTTAATTAAAAAATGTTCATGTCCTTATAAATAAAAAATGCGAAACTATAATTTAGAAAATGCACAATTTTATAGTTTAAAAATAGTGCAATTTTTTAATCAAAATATGCTCAAATCTTTTAATTTAAAAAATTGGTAATTCTTTTATTTAAAAAATGCGGAATCGTTTTTAATTAAAAAATACACAACTTTTTAATTAAAAAAGTGCGCTACTATTTTCTTCAAAAAGTGCGCAATTTTTTTAATGCAAGCAGTTATTTAAATTAAAAAATTCCCAATTCCTTTAACTAAGAATGTGCCTTTATTTTAATTAAAAAACGTGCAATTTACTCAATTTAAAAAAAAATTAAAAAAATGCACACTTCTTATAATTAAAAAATGCCTAACTCCTTAAAATAAAAAAAAATATACTTTCAAGGGAATGCCGAGCTTAGATTTAGGCCTATTCCACAAGCTTACAAAATTTATTGACTGGCAAAACTTTTGAAGCTATGTTCTTTATTTTATATTTTAAAATATTTATTGATGTTGCTATTGCATCTATCCTTAAAAACAGTCGAATGAACTTTATTGTTGTTATTAAATGTCTAACCCTTTAACGCCTGTAGGGACAACATAGTGACGATTGTAGGGTTATTTTCATTGCAAACTTCATTGTATTGTAGACCTTAGGGTAATTATAATCTAGGCGTTAAAGGGTTAAATTGTCTTAACATAATCAGATTGCATATTCAGAATTTATAAAAACAATTATCAAGTTAAATTTTTGCTCAGCCAGAATTTATCTTTACAGCTTAGATAATTATCTCTAAATTATCTCGGCGTTATCTGGAATTTCCAATGATATATCTTTACAGTATGTCTGCGTTACCTCCATGAAAGACCATTTCAACATTGATAATTATTTATATATATCATAAATATATAAACAAATTAGAAATGTAACTTTAAATAAAAATTGACCAACATTTTCATAATCAACTATAACCCAATGGTAATGATACTCTTAGATACTGCGGAGAGAAAAAGATATAATTATAGATACTGCGGAGATAAAAGAGATAATTATGTATGCCGAGAAAAGATCCTTCCGACTGCTTAATGTTTCTATAAAATTATTTCTCAAAACAATAAATATATTTTAGCAGATTTCATATTGAGAAGGTTAAAATATATTTTTAAATATTGTTTTATCAGGTATGTAGAGCATAAACCCAGTTTAAAGGTTTATCGAAAATGCCATTGGAAATTGTGTTGGTAAATTTGAAATTAAATGAAGTAAAATTTTATTTATATACAACAAAGACTTAAATGCAAACATTTAATTTAAATTAGCAAGCAGTTCAATAAAGTTTTATCTGTAATTAAAATAAAAAATAAATATTTTAACCTTTTAAATGTTCGTCAAAACTTTAAAACTATTTTACCTGCAACAAACCCACTCAAAAGTCGTGCTCCGAGCAAAAGCTCCAACATGGAAACCCTGCTACATAAAATGAACATAGCGGCCGAAAGTAAACTTAAAATATGTGTTACACATAATGCATTTCGCCTGGAATACAATTTAATGTCAATTTTATTTGCTTTGATTTCAAAATATATTCAAAGAGTATGAAATTCCATGAAACAAGCTAATTTATTTAATTTGAAATATAATAGTTAATGGGCTGTATAAAGAGCGAGGCTTCCCCCTGTCATATACGTACCTTAGCCCTAACAAAAATTATTATACACAGTCTAAACCTTCGAAAAACTCTTGTTACTTATTTTAAATTATGTTGCAATACCCTCTTACAGGCTAATTTACAATCTGCCTTCAACAATTTTGAGGGGGCATTTTGTTATATTAGTAATCCACAAACCGAACGGTTCAAATGTCTCGCGACCATTCATTCAGTAACTTTTAATCCAAAAATCACCTTAGAGACTATTCATATATACTTTATTTATAATCCATTGATCCATAAAGCAAACCAAAATTAGAAAAAACTGTTAAAAAAAATTATTTCAAGTTAATTTAATGAAAAATGTAGATAAAAAGTAATAAAATAAAATAAAAATTATCAATATATTAAAACCCATAATAAAGCCTATAGGAAATGAAATAATAGTATGGATGATTTATAATTATTCAAATCATTGTCTAATGACGACAAAAACATCGGGATTACTAAGCCTATGTAGAGCGTTGCTATGCGAACGCTCGATAATAAAACTACATACTTTTACTTACTTATTTTTGCATTTTTTTCTTTATAAACACTATTATACGTACGTAATGCATTACCTGCAAGTTTTATTTAGTACTAGTTTAC
The DNA here is from genome assembly GCA_031471125.1 of Archaeomysis grebnitzkii. Classification (NCBI taxonomy): domain Eukaryota; kingdom Metazoa; phylum Arthropoda; class Malacostraca; order Mysida; family Mysidae; genus Archaeomysis; species Archaeomysis grebnitzkii. Next base: position 7,598 of record JARUHE010324297.1, on the reverse strand, counting down.
ATTATAATATACACTTAGAGTTACTTTAGCTTTTATTTGAAAATTTTCAAAATATTTCAACATAGGCCATGATTAAATATTGAAGATCAATATTTAAAACATGTAATACAATGCCCAAGAGATGGGCTATAAAATAGGGTATATTATAGTACATTCAATTAAAAAATATAAATGAAAGCGCGCGTGTTGGAGTTAGGTTAGGAGGTGTATGCTACTAGTAGTACACTGACAACAGCTATAATAATAATTGTATTATTATTAATACTATACGCTTAGAACTAACAAGTTTGTGCGTATTACATTGCTACATTGTTGTAAACATTATTTAGTCAGGGAATCGATTATTTCTCAGCTTTTTTAAGATAAATAGCAACAAATTATGTTAATGTTTAGCTGAAACCAGAATATAATTTGTCTTATTTATTATGCTTCTATATCTTAAAATTTGTTGGGCTATCAACTATACGCTCATAATCTTTAATTAAGTAATAACGGAAATAAAAAAGGTTAAAAACAATCTTATTAATATTACTAGAATTAATATTTTTTATTAGTATTATTGTTGTTACTGATATTATTACTACGCTGTTAGGTAGAGGGCCTCTTGCAGACGCAGGAGCCAGTGGAGACGCATTTCATAAAAAACAACTACAACTTAAAAAGTAAAAAAAGCAACTCTTTGAAATTTAAATGGTACATACAAAACTGCTTAATGATAAAACTCGCCAATTTTTGATAATTTTGTATTATCAACCTACAGAGTTAAAAATTTAAAAATAAAACATGCACATTTCTTGCAATTTTCTTAGTTAAACGCCAAGAAACTACATTTTACAATTTATTCAAAAACAAATACTAATTTTTTTCAAATGTTTTTGTTTCAGGATGTACCTAACATGATTCTTGAAAAGACCACAATCAAAAAACAATAAAAAAAAATAATAGACTACGAAAAAAATGTCGGACAGTTTGCAGACACATTTTTTAAAGAAACTACTACAAAGGTCTTATATTAATATTTACAAAGTTAAAGTCTTTAAGACTTTAAAAACTACCTGCAAAGATGCCGGAATGACGTGGGTAAGAAAAATCAGAGACGATGTTACATGGACTTCGTTCCCTTGTACTACAAATAAAACCTCAGTAAAATATCAAATCATGTTTCAGTGCTTTTGGTCCTTTAATTCAAACAGCCCCGATTATCGTAAGCTGAAGGCAACGGCTGTTCAAAAAGAACATCAGTCTACAATATTTTATTACAAAATACATAACAAATTTAGAAAAATAATAATTTACTAATTTTGTTAAATATTAATACATTATATATAGAATAACATTTTTAATGTCATTTTATAGGTATAAGCCATTATAAAAAAGATAAAAGTGATAGCAAATACAAATTTTAAACCTTAGAAATAATTAAGGGCCTATATAAACAAAAATGAAAAATGCGTCTGCACTGATCTACCCGCGTCTCGTTGGGGATTTTGAAAATATGGAGACGCAACTGAAGAAAATTCACACAAAAAAACAACGAAAAAAGATAGAAATACGGGGTTGGTTTTGTTCAATAATATAGGTAGTTTTCTATATATATATATATATATATAGACATAACAGGTAACATTTAAGCAAATACCATAGTGATGGCAGACGTAAATGAAAAGAAAAACAGCAAAAATGCGTCTGCCCTAATGTGTTCAAAATTAACAATTGTAAAATTTTTGGAGTTTTATCACTTGAGTTTTAAAACTTTTATACATACATACATACATACATACATTTGAAAACATGCAAGGTACAGTATATTGTACGTTATTATCAGTAAATTAAAGTCCGTTCCATACTCATGAAACAATAAGAAAAAAGTAACCCAACCATGACAGGATAAATCCATAATAAATATTGGTAGTTTTGTAAATTGATGTTTATATATAGACTACATTTAAATAAAGAGAACAAGATGATGTCAAGACAAAAAACTGTCAATATTCAAATGTTTCTAGGACAGCATCTTCTTCAGAGTCCAGAGAAACGTACCGTCAAACCACGAACCAAACCTGTTAAAATTTCAATGCAATACGAATTATAAACTGCATTCCTATACACCTATACATTTCGTAGTATCGACCAATGGAACCAACCACCCAACGACGTCGTAACCGCCCCAACCCTCAATATTTTTAAATCTAAACTAGATAAATTCTTAGAAAACCGAAGAGTGAAATGGAAGTATCAAATTAATGATGTCACCCCTTATGATTTAGTCCCTGTGGTGATAAACATATTCATATTCTTAGCAACTTTTCATAGTGACAATATCTACGTCTTTAAAGTCTATACATGAAACGTGTTTATTTAGATTTGTTGATGAAAATTTTCCATTTTGGCCCCCTCAGTTTGAAATTATACTGTAGTAAATTGCATTACAGTGTTGCACTATGGTTATCAGTGTTATCATTCTCATTCTCAACACTAGATGCTTACTACTTTGAAGAAAATGATTCACATGACTGAGTGATCAATGCGAGTATTTCTTCTTTATTCAAAGTTTAAGCTGAGTTGAAGAGCTGCGAACTTCAAATAGAAAGCTTTGATCATCGTGTGAATAATTAGTTCGTGAAGTATGTACCAAGAACAGTTGCCATGGAAATAGAAAGATTTACTTCGTTGTAATTTTTGAGTCGATTTTTTTCCAAGAAATAACATGATTTTGTAAACACTTGTTTCTAATTAACAGGATCCAAGTAAAATAAGTTTCAAAGTAGTTCTGATGACTATTTAGTTACTTTCTTGGCAGCTCCTTCGTTAAATGGGAATTTTTTATAACTTTTTTTGTTGTATTTTACAAATTTATCTTTTGTGTTACAATTGCATTTACTTAACATCACTAATTCCTTTCAAATGTATATAACCCATTATTCTTTATTCGAAATAAATGGTTTACCATTGCTTTGTTATTTAGTTCGGTTTCTCTTATTTTGAAGAAAAATTACGTAATGGTTTAGTTTGTTCTCTTAATTTTTAAATCCTAGTAAATAAGTGATCAAATTGTCTACCTTTTTTCTGCATTGTTTTGCAGTTTGGACACTTGAAACATTTTAATTAAATTTAATGTTGCGAAAAAAATTCACGCAAGTTTTTGTCTTCTGTTTTCGTTTGTTTTGTTGACATATAGATGCAATTCAAGATGTGTCTTTTCCACAGAGTAATTAGAATTGCTTGGCAGAAAATTTTATGGCAATCACAAATAACATTTTCCATACAAATTAGCAATGGTAAACAAATACTTATCATTCAGTTAAAATTTATTATATTTCATATGCGGGCAAAAACGCTATTGACAAACACAAATCTTTAATTTTGTTGAAAATTGTTAATCTTTGATAAGAGAAAATGTGATAACACTTATTGTAATGTACACAGATCGAGGTTTTCTTTTTTGCTAAGCAGCATGATTTTATATTGATAAGAAAGATTATTTAGTAATTCTTATGAGAAACTATAATGTGTATATAATAATATATAGGCTACTCTATATACTGTATTATGTTTCTTTTAAAAACAACACTAGTTTCTTAAACAAATGTTTAATACTTTGTCTAAATGGAAAATTATATTATACAGCTGTGAGAAATTTTCAACTATGACAATATATTAAAGTTATTATTATTAAAATTTTGAAAAACAGCATCGTAATTAATGAACAAATAAAAAATGGTTAGTTCCAAACACAGTTTTAATACAATAATTATGTCGACATTAGTAATAATAATATTGTATTATTATTGTTATTTTTATTATTAATGTTATTATTTTAATTATTAATACATTATTATATTACTAGATTTATGACTTTAAAAACTACCAATTATTTTTTTTACGATAAAGTCTTCTACAAGTGTAGGAACTTCATAAACAAACTTGGTCGTTATAAAATTTCATGCGCGCTAATCCATCTTTTAAATTATTCTAATTTTATTTTTTAATATTTCATCATTTCACACTTTCTTGTTTTATTGCACATCCTTTTTTAATATGGTGGCCTTTATTAAAATATTTTCTTAACCTGAAAGTTACTTTTTCACAGAAAACGAAACACGGCGTAAATGGAAAAAATTTAAATTTTTCTAAAAAAATCAAAATAATTCAAAAAATATATTAAGTAAACATTATAGAGAATGCGTTTTAACGTACAAGTTATTTTTAAGGAAGTCTGCTAAGAAATAAATAAAATATACGTATTTTGGTTCTAATTTTTTTTTCAAAAGTGATAGGAGGAGAGTTCCTGTAATGGGGCTGCAACAAGATTTCGAATGAGTAGCAAGGTTTTTTCGAATGTTTAGACAGTTTATGAAGGCTTCTGATAGGTCTAAGATATATGGCAGGGGTAGCTAAACCATATGTAGCACTGGACTATAAATTTATAACAAAAAATTCTTACCTTCCGAATTTATCAGCGAAAGTGGAGCCAAAAGTAGCTCCGATGGTGGCGCCAACGACAAAAAGTGAAACCACTAACGACCAAAGAGTCACGTCCAAATGGTCGCCCAGGGTGACTCCGTATTCGCTGAGAGACGTCTCTCGTAACCAACTCCGGATCACCTGAAACATAAAAATGTGTTCACGGATGGTGATGAAGTTCTGGCACTTCTGGACCTCACCCAGAACACTTCTAATTGCACAGCTGCATTAACAAACATTCACGAATAGTATTTAGGAACACTATAACAATAATATACAAAAAACCCAATCAATGTTCATGTATTGCAGTCCTTTTGACATCATTTCACACTGCGTGGAGGTTAACGATTTAGTGTTGGCGTTATATTAGCTAAAAATAAAAGTTTAATTGAAACTTAGCGTATTCTAGACTTAACTTTTCTTGAGTTGGGCCATTTTTTTGTTCCAGAATAAAATTTTCTTGTGATGGATCAACATTTTTAGATCCAAACACAAGAAAACTTCATCTAACAAAGAAAAAGTTATGTCAAGGCTACGTCGTACTACATGTATGTCAATCTAAGCAAGTTATATCATAAAGCTATAGCTGAATTGAGAAGAAATTCATTATACTACCACCGAGCTTTTGTTATTTATGTAAATGTTTACCCAAACGTGAATGGAACTGGCTTATTTTATCACAGCTTTTTATTTAGATTATAAAACCATAAATAGGTGTTATAAACATTTAGTATTTCAATATTGGTCTACCATTTAAAGATAAATTTTACTAACACACCAGATTAAATACAAATCATAATAAAAAAATTTCAATCACATATTTTTTATTATATAGTAAAATTTAAACCTAAAAGATTTATTTGGAAGTCTCTTATAATTATTATATTTATGATTTAAATTTTATTACTATTATTACGAAAGTTTTTTTTGAAGCATCAAGAGAACTAAATAAAATGACAAAAAATTGGTAATAATTACAATTAATAAATTGAAACAATGACTACATTTTCTTTAAATAAGTCAGAAAAGGGGAACAAAAAGACAAATATTTTGGTAAAGAGCTAATTATAAATAAATCTGTCTTTCCAATGTGAATTCACAGCAGTAAAATGTCCAATATTAAAAACCAAATAATAAAATTTAATTTGATTAAATCTTGGAAACTTTGCTTAAAAACTTTGGTTTCCAAACTTAGTTACAATTCTGAACAGATTACAAACAATTATTCGAAGCTAGAAATATTGGTCTAACGCTTAAGAAACCAGTAGCATAAAATGAAATAATATCAACCGGTACTACTCAACAGTTTAAAATTTGTATTACAAACGAAGAATTATTTATATTTAAGTATACCAGAAACATGATTTTCCACCCGAACGCGTCGCCATATTGATTTGTCACAATGTGCAGTGCGTCGATGTTGCAATTTTTTTCTCCGAGCCTCACGTTATCTGCATTAGAGCCTAAGCACGTGTTCTGCCACGTGGTTCGCTCGCCTGTCGCATGTTTAAATGTTTGTACCATTGCCCAATAAATAAGAGTCCTCTTCAACTAAGAAATTATTTCTTAGTTACAGTTTTAAATTTTTAAATCTGCTTTCTAAATAAAAAAGATTTGCATATTTTTCTATTCAATATTATTTACTACACTATTTATTACAACATAAAAACTGTTTTTAATCTTTTCTAGTTGAATATAGTTACAATAAACGATAACATTTTTAAGAAGTTTCAAGTTTTTATAAAGACTAATGATTTTAATATTGAGACTGAATATCCAATATGCAGGGTCTGTTTTCTGTGAAATGTAGTCCAGTGTCCCTATATAGGCAAGATGTCTCGCTAAAGAATTTTAAATTATTTTTTAATCTAAAATTAAAAAATATAGTTTTTGTCCAAATATTGTTTACGCTTCTGAAACAAAGTTTCACCATCAACAAAAATAATATTCAATTTAAAATGAACAAATACTGAGAAAATTTTTGTAAATTATTGTTTATTCTGGGTTAGTAATTATATTAAGTTAAATTAAGTTAAAATTTGCATGCAAGACAATACCAGAATTATCTAACCTTAAGGACAAGTATAGCTGAACATTTAGACAAATTATAAATGCTTCCTATATTGGATGTAACATTATGGTTAAGCTTGAACCACAAACAAGTGAACTATGAAATGAAGTTTCAAATTAAAATTATCGGTGAATGTGCTAAATCCCCATCCCTGGTAGCATCTAACCCTAGTTAGTGGCTGATCCTTGGCTATTAGCCACAATTTAGTGGTTATTCTATGGCTCCCTTGGAAAATAGCAAAGAATTAGCCATTTAAATGCTACATTAACAAACTAATCAAAATATACTTTAAAATGTTTATATTTTAGAAGTAAACACTATTATTGTTATTATTTATGGACATATCTAAATTGGTTTTGAAACGTGCTATGTATTAAGAAAGAAAAGTAATATTTTTATTCATTCCATTTAAAGTTAATTATATAGAAACGACATTAAAATTATTTTAATTGCTTTTTAAAACACATAAAATAAAATATAGGTCAACATTAGCATGCAAATCATAAATAAATAATAATAAATAATAACAAATAACAATAAATAATAATAAACAATAATAACAGATTGTAAGTAAATAAAATAAAACAAATAAAACAAATAAAAATAATAATAAACAAATAAATAATAATAATAACAATAAGTAAATAACAAAAATAGTTTAACATTTGCATGCAAATCATAAATGAATAATAACAAATAATAATAAATAATAATAAAAAGTAAATAAAATAAAAACAATAAAACAAATAAAAATAATAAATAAATAATAATAATAATAAGTAAATAACATAAAAATAGTTTAACATTTGCATGCAAATCATAAATGAATAATAAGAAATAATAAATAATAATAAGTAAATAAAATAAAAACAATAAAAAACAAATAAAAATAATAATAAATAAATAATAATAATAATAAGTAAATAACATAAAAATAGTTTAACATTTGCATGCAAATCATAAATAAATAATAACAAATAATAATAAATAATAATAACTAGTAATCCACGAACCGGACGGTTCAAATGTCTCGCGACGATTCATTCAGTAACTTAAAAAAAAA
>JARUHE010324286.1:0-11242 GCA_031471125.1 Archaeomysis grebnitzkii | reverse complement strand
TATATAGGCAGCTAACCTATAAGCTAATATTTTAGAATAGTTACTCCTGGTGGTCCTCGAAAATATTTAGTTTGTATGCTGTGGCTCCCTCAGAAAACGGGGTTGAGAAACACTGGTCTACACGGTATACGTATGGTCGTACTGCGACATTGTAGTGGCACGACGCATGATCTTAGATTCGTCCCTGATAAACTTAAACATATTTTCATCACTAAATATGGCCTTTCTCTAATGCTAAGGGGTCCATTCGTTGTACGTGTTCCAGAAATCTATAAATACACCCTTTTCTTCTGCATGGCCTGTGGCAGCTGTCTTCTTGGCGGCAGGACGAGTAGGCAGGTGGAGGTATTTCTGAAGGCAGTATTGAATCGTCCTATATTTGAGACAGTGTTTAGCAGGCCAGGGGTTTTCTTCAACCGATGGTGATTTCACCCCCGCCTTACCCTAATATATAACAATGATTCCGTGAAAGTGACAAAGTAACTGAATGTATGTAAGCCATATGCAAATAGGTGATATTTCTAAAAAATAGACATTTCATATTATTGGCATGAGCCAAAAATATTTTAAAAATTGTTTACACTTTATGTCTACCTTGTAAACAATTTTATTAAGGTACACATAGTTAAGTATATTAATCTTAGTGGAATCCAAAAACAAAGAACTAACATTAATTTGATTATAGTTGTTCATGGAAAAGCAAATCAACGTTAGAGCTTACTGATATGTATTACCATTAAGCCATATTATTTATGATCCAAATTCCCCAAAAAATAATCAATTATCATTTGCATAAAATTAGATAGATTGTTAAAGACAAAGCCCCTTTGATGAAAGCCTCATAAATGTATTATGTTATTATCTAACAGATCATTCTCCTTTCTATTGAATTCCTAAAATATATTTATGTTTCATTAAACGTTTACTTAATTGGTAACTGTCCTTGTCATTTATAGATGGAATTATGTGCTTTCCTATGCTATGTATGCCTTTCTTGAGGGTATAATTTCTCAAGAGAATGTAAGCCGTCTGATGTACAAAGCAATGTTAAATTGTGGATTATATTCATAATCAAGAGGATACTGTTAATAGCTTAACCAACTATCATCAAATATTAAAACGGATATCTTTTGTTTTTCTAATTATTATTATTAACCAATGAAAATAAACCAAATTTCTGTAATTTTAATCTGTTTCCCTAAACAATGCACCGCGGCACACTTCAATTAATTTTCTTTTGAAGGATTGTCGTTCGTAATGTATAGGTCTTTATTAATATATCACTGCCTTGATAATTGGTTTTGTGAAGCGAAACAAATGGAAGTATTCATAATAATACCACCTTTTGTTTTGCGTTTTGTGTTGTGGTTGTTGTTGTTTTGTTTTGGCAAAGTTTTCTCAAGTAATAACGAACAACAATAATTCTATCGCCACATTTTGTTTATTTTATCTTCTACTTTTTTGTGAGTTAACAAACAACCATACAAGTTTATAGTTTTATTTATAGTATGTCACTGCAAAAAATCTTACAAACAAGATCATTTATAAATTATATTACAATGTTCATTGTTTAATTATAAATTTTCTTCATAAGAAAAAAAACATTTTGAACAGTTTTAATGTTTTTAGAAGATAATTTTTTATCGAATGAGGGAACGTAGTTGCGAAGCTCTATAAATGTTTTTTTTTATCGGAAAATAGCAAAACGTGGCATTGTTGTGTCATTAAAGTTTTTTATTATTGACTTTTGAGCAATGCTTAATTATAATAAAATGTTGGCATTTCAATTTTAATGATTATGCAATCAACTTTGTATATATAAAATGTACAGTTTTTTAAATGAAAACATTTTTCGTAAGATTTGGCAAATCAACTTCTTTATTTTTTATTTTACAAGAATGTTTATTTAGAATGAAATAAAGAAATATACTTGCTAAACAAATTTTACTAAATTCAATTTTTAAATAAATTTGTAGTTTTTGAGATAATAGCTTTTGTAACAGTAGGATGGTTTTGATTGTATATGAATCTATGAATCTATAATAGCACAAGTGACGTAATCTCTATGCTAATTGAACGTGGGTTACCCCACTTGTACTTTTATCGATCTAAATAAATTTCAAAGCGGCATGAACTAAGCGTGTCAAGCACTAGGCTACTAATATTCATTCTAACTGCGAAAAACAAACATTTAAGCCTTGTTTATTTTACTATTTAATTAAAAAGCATTGTGTTCAATCATTTTTGTAAACATATGTTTCAATCAACATATTTTGTTAGAAATAATTCAACACATGAAATGATTTAGGCTATATTATAGTATAAAGAAAGCAAAGTAAATTAGGCTAAATAATGCTGACTCTTTGATCAGCTGATACATACAGATATGAATGTATACATAAGACATACATACATTGATGTATGGATTAATGTATACATGCATTATACTTACTTTAAAATATGCATATATATATGTTCATATGCAGCCTAATGCAGGCCAACACTTTAGGGGTGAAACAAGTCTATATGTGACACATAGTCCACTCTATTAGTAATTCCTAAGGAACATGTGGCAAACATAGCTCCAAAGCTTTGTCTGTATACATGAATACATACATGTATGTAGACATGAGTATATGCATACATACATATATTTCTATGTTTTAATGAATAACTTTATTAACTCAATTAAATATAAAGTATTTTTAATAAATAGTCGTTTTTTGTTGAATTTCCCAGGCTTGCCTAATTTCTGTTGAACAGTACATGCATGTTTAACAGCCCAATTGAATTGCTTGGATTTATGCTAGGCTATATGAAATACCAAATTTAAACATCAACAAGTCTAATGTAAAAAAATTAAATTACTTAGATTAGGATATACATATTTCATTATTTAAAATAAAATTTAATATTTAAATCTTATTTTATTTAGTTATTTGGCGTTTCAATGTTTGTAACATGGCAGTACAATGCTTTAGAGCAATGTTTGCCACATTATCCATAGGAATTACTGTTGGAGCTGACAATGTGAAAGCCTAAAGCATTGGCCTTCAACATGGTGGCTAGTTTCATAAACTAGGCTGGTAGGCCTGATCTCATTACATTATTTATTCATAGGCTTAAATTATTTCTATTCAAATCACTAATTTTGGTTAAATCTATTTGCTTACTTCAATGTAAAGTGTTTAAATATTTTTATGTTTTTGTTATTGTATAGCCTAAGTCTACCTAGTTTGTGTTGGCTAATAAGTAAAGTTTAATACTGTAGCCTATTATTGTATTGTTTGACTTCATGTTAGGCTAATTGAGAACCTTAAAAATTTGAATGTAAAGTATTAAATTAAAATATTTTGTTTTTAACATAGGTCTAATAACATTTACAACATGGAGTTTGGTTTTACAAATTGAATTAGTAATTACAATACACTTTGCAACCCTAGGCCTAAATTAGTTATTAATTAAATTTAAAAAAAAAACTTTGATTAAATGTATTAGCTCAACTTAATAGATCAAACAATTTTTATTATTTTACATTGTTTTATTTTGTTAAATTATAGTTTCTTAGACAATGTTTACAAAAAATGAAAGAATTTGCAATCTAATCAATCTCTACATACAGGAATTTTTATAAAAATGTTCATTTTTTTAAATATTAAAACTATAGGCTTTCAGATGCCTGAAAAGGATAACTAAAATGGAATGTTTGTTAACAACCTTTATATTTCGTTTAATTTACCTAGAAATTATTACTGGTTTTGTTAAACGCGTGAGACCGATTTGCTCTCTCTAGTTTTAATAGCAATCAACTTTAAACATTTCTGATTTATAATGTACTCTATCATCTTACGAAAGTTTTCACCATTACATTGTTATTAATTGTATTCTATCATCTCACATAAGCTCTGACTAATACAATGCTATATATTGTATTATATCATCTCACGAAAACTATTACCAACAAAACCATCATAAACCATGTTATAACTGTGTGCTGTTTGATTATATATTTTCTTTATAAGAAAATAATTGTTAAAGTTTGAACAGTTTTTTAAGTTTTGTTGAACTTACTTTGTTTTTTTAACAATTAAGTATAAACATTTCTGATTTAAATTGTATTCTATCATCTTTAGAAAGTTCTTGCCACTGCAATGCTATGCATTGTATTCTATCATCTCTACCCTAATCTTACTTAGACCATTCACAGGTTGTGATGCGATCGCTTGTTTTATATGGACCTACATTTTTAGTGCACTAATATAATGGATTATTGATTTAGGAAAGTAAAATTCACGAAGATTTAATAAGGTTTGTGATGTGGTCATTGTGATAACTTTCATATATAATATTAAAAAGATTCGAACCCAATAGACATGTCATAACGCAAAATGAATTGATTTCTTCTGCTATGTTCAACAATAAATTGTTCGGTGTAATAAAGTATACGACCTAATGCCAACTTTACCAAAAAATACAAAAAAATATAAATTGTTGTAGCAAATGTTGTTATGTTGATACAATTGCATTAATTATACTTTATTGTATGTTCAATTGTTCATCTTACAATTCATTTTTTGAATTGGTATGTTTTTTAAGTTCTTCAAATTGAGTTTGTTAATGGAAACTATATAAGCGAATTATTTACACAATTTATAGCCATTCCATCCTTTAAATAACGCGTTTGATCCCTGGAATATTCACTGTTCGATTGTTAATCATCATCAGTCTTTCTCTTTCCGGTAATTTCAGTCAAGAATCTTTGAATAATAGAGCAACGCCATGAACATAAATTTGAATAATTTTCAGATTCGTTTTTGAGAACCAACATATCGTCATTGGCTTGGTCACAAGTCAGTTATTTTATATTTTATTACATTACTTTTGAAATTTTAAATATTTTTTTTACCTATTTATCATTATTTTGCTGTTTTTGTATATTTGATATCATTACACAACCTATTATTGTTGTTGTTTTATTATTAATGTATTAGGTATTAATATAATCAAGCACGACCTTAAATTATTTATTACTTCTATATAGAGTTTAATTAATCCATATAATATTTTATATTTTTATACATGAATGTAACTTTTTGGGGAATTCGAATGCTTAGAAACAGTTGTGACAAATAATTTTCAGGAAAGGCATGTACAGAACAGATTAAATAAATAAAGAACACTCAGCAAACATTGCGTAATGAATCGTACACACATATGTTACAAACTCGTATACAATTGTATTAAATTAATCAACCATTAAACACACCAATATTTGCATGGAAGAGTTCAATAAGATGAAGACTTCAAAACAGCCTGGAGAGAAAACATCAACAACAAATTATCAATCCAGAGTAAATTATAGAAACTTGACTTTCAGTCACAGTCTGATAACATTGTTTGATGAATGAAAATAAATTAATTCCCAATGGTCTTCTAATCTTGTTCCGGTTGTTCAGTCTGTCACCCTGTCTAAATATTGGAACTATTATTTGGATGACAATAGCACAAGTGAGGCAACCCGCATTCAAACAACATAGAGTTCACCTCACTTGTGCTATTATCGATCCATTTATAACAACTCTCTATTGTAAAAATAATTGTTGCCATAATAATTTAAATACATTTCAAATACTATAGAAAATTATTTTCTGATGTTGATTTTAGTCTAAGTAAATTCTTCATTAAAACCAAAACACCAATAAAAATTAATAACAAATAACATCAATAACATCAATAATATCAATAATATCAATAACATCAATAACATCAATAAATGTTTTGAACAATGATTAAATCAATGTATTATGTGCAAGATGATAAAACTAATTTTAAAAACGAAGCAAACAAATAAAGTTAATAACAATGTTAACAAAAACATTAGCTATAACGAAAAACAACTAATAATAATAACAATGTTAACAAAAACATTAGCTATAACGAAAAATAACTAATAATAATAACAAGTAATTATAAAAGTTAAAAAAAAACAATGATATAAGTAATAAAAAAACATTAATAAAATAAATAATTACAATTATCAATAAAACGAATAAAAAATGTAAGAATTAATGACACTAAAAAGATAAAAATTATTATAGTTAAATAAAAATAACAAAAACAAAAATGACAAGCAACACTAATGAAAAATAATAATTAAAAACAATACTAACAAATAATAACAATAAGTATTGAACATAAATAGAAATAAATAAGATAATAACAATCACTAATGGCAATAAATAAAAATAAATAAGATAATATAAATAAATAATGATGATATAAGTAAATAATGATAATAAATCAAAATAAATAAGATAATAACAACAACTAATGGCAATAAATCAAAATAAACGAGATATTAGCAATAAATAATGATAAAAATAAAAATAAATGAGATACTAACAATAACTAATGGTAATAAATAAAAATAAATACGGTAGTAACAATAAATAATGATACTAAATAAAAATAAATAAGATAACAATAACAAGTAATGATAATATACAAAATAAATAAGATAATATCAATAAATAATGATAATAAATATAAATAAATAAGATAATAACAACAACTAATGGCAATGAACAAAAATAAACGAAATAATAGCAATAAATAATGATAATAAATAAAAATAAATAAGATAATAACAATAACTAAGGGTAATAAATAAAAATAAAAACGGTAGTAACAATAAATAATAATACCAAATAAAAATAAATAAGATAACAATAACAAATAATGATAATAAATAAAAATAAATAAGGTAATAACAATAAATAATGATAATAAATAAAAATAAATATGATAATAACAATAAATAATGCTAATAAAATAAAATAAATTAATTAATAACAATAAATAAAAATAAATAAGATAATAACAATAAATAATGATAAAAAATAAAAATAAATTAGATAATAACAATACCTAATGGCAATAAATTAAAACAAATAAGATAATAACGATATATTAATGGTAATAAATAAAAATAATTAAGATAATAACAGTAAAAATGATAATAATTAAAAATAAATAAGATAATAACAATAACTAATGACAATAAATAAATATAAATAAGATAATAACAATAACTAATGAACAATGAATAAAAATATATACGATAATAACAATAACTAATGACAATAAATGAAATAAAAAAGATAATAACAATAAGTAATGACAATAAATCAAAATAAATAAAATAATTACAATAACTAATGGCAATAAATAAAAATAAATAACATAATCACAATAACTAATGACAATAAATAAAATGAAGAAGGTAATACTCCTAGCAATAACTAATGACAATAATGAAATAAAAACGATAATAACAATAAGTAATGATAATAAATAAAAATAAATAAGAATCACAATAACTAATGACAATAAATAAATATAAATAAGATAATAACAATAACTAATGACAATAAATAAAAATAAATAAGATAATAACTGAAGATCAAAAAAGAATCACAAGCTAGCTCGAGTCTAGAATTTCAATTACAGTTTCATAAAAACGTTCATAAGCTGAGCAATAAAAAGGGATTTTAATACAATTTTTTGTGACGTGGAGCTGAATAAATAATCCAAGTTGACATCTAAGATATAGCAAAGAAATATATTACGCTCAAACCATTTTTTAACCAACAATGGATGTTTAAGCTTATTTCAGCGGAAGTAAAACAATATAAAATGTCGTGGCTAAAGTCTCAATTTAAACTGAAACATAAATTAAGTACTTTAGGTATGGAGAATATTTTTAAATGAATGACGAAATGTTTTGATAACATTTGCTCAAATGTTTATTAAACTTAAAGATATATTTGAGCTATATTTTTCAGTCACCGATTTCAAAATTAAATTTTTACTAGTTCTTTCTTTTACATGTCACTCCTTTGAAAATGAATACATAGTCTTATACGTGTTCATCAAATGCATACCTATGCTCACCACACGACACGTACGTGTGAAAGTGTGCGTCTGAGTAAAACTAATTAAAAAACAATTAGTCTATTATTACTGTGAGAACTTTTTTTCATACGACACAAAAATAAGAAAAAGTATTAATACTATTTATAATTTTAGAAGTAACACGAAGTATAAGACTAAAACCTTAATATTAAAATAAGTTCGAATGCTTAGCTCTAAAGGTTATCAAACTCGATGTATCTCCTGATTATAACTATTCCAATAAGGCAATAACGACGTATGTTGCTATTAACTATTAGCAAACTGCATTCAGCAGTTAAGGTAATGTTGCACATATGGCAGTTCTCAAGGAAAGGTTGCAGTCTTATAACTCTACTATTGTGACCTTTATTGTGAGAATAATCCATTAGTAAATATAAAAATGTTTGCAGATGCTATATTGATGTTTTCCAATAATTCTTGCTCACAATCTTATTTCATAATTCTCAATAAATACTACGCAATATTACATATTGTATGTAGTGAAGGCTATCACAATTATTAAAATACAATTGCACTTTTCAATTTCATTTACAATTGTTTTATTTTGAATGTTCAAACTAAAATACAAATTATTGCTTGCTATTAAATAATGAGTATTTATATGAAACATATTACTACGTTATCTTATATTTATTTTGAATATTACTTATTTAAGCCAGTTTTTTATGGTTTTGATGCATTTTATTTAAATAATGAATATGTAATATTGTAATAATGGTGTTAGACACACCATTAATATAATTAACATCACTGTTGTTTTTGAGTGTGTTTAATTGATTGAAAGTGAAAATAATATGATAATAATTATTACCATACAAAATATAAAACATAAAATATAAAATATGTGTTGTCACCAGTAAATCAATGAGCTGTATTAAAAAACGGGAAAAACATATTTGGTTGGTATAAGGATATTAGATAATATTTATTGAAACATTATACATAAATAATTATACCATTAACTGAGATTTCCATCTTTAAAAATGTTTTTTAATTATTCAATTACTCAATCAGCTGTACAAATAATCTTCGTTAAGTAATAATATCGATGACAAATAAAAAACAACTAAAACAATATAAAACTTACGATTGATAACACTAACAATAACAATAATAATAATATAAAATTAATGCTAATCAATTACTAACAATAACAACACAAATAATTATAGTTTTTATATATAGCGCCGACACTATTCAATGACTACGCTCAGTGCTTCACACATTCAGGCTTTGTTATTATTAACTTCATCAAATGATGTATATCCTAAGGATATACAGCCGACATATGACACTTCGTTCAAGCCGGTATAAGCTTAGCATACGAGATTTTAGGGAATACAGTCACGTTTAAATTCCCAACAAGTGGGATGCGAATGAACGTTGCTTAGGCGGCAATAATCTTCAGTCTATCTTCGTATCCAACAAACATAAACTGTTTAGAAGAAATGAACAAAAATATGCTTTAAAGCATTCGATGGATCGTTTTAATGGTACACAGAACATAAATCACAATTTATACATTTGCTATTTATTTTGAAATTTTCTACAGAATTAACAAATCAATTCTAAGCAGCTTACTTACATAACGTTTCATTTAGTTGAACGAGATTGTTATCTCGCAGGAGATAGTTCGCTTCTTGATCAATTTACAGCAAATTTTTTTATCTTAAAAAAAACACAGTACAATAAATAACTTAAATGAATAAGACATTAACAAGGCAATATAAATATACATTTTAAAGTTAGTTTTATACTTATAAATCAAACATTGATTGTTTGAATTATTTCATAACAAATAAATAAAATAAAATTACGCTAACAAAAGCAGCAAAACGGTACCCTTTTAATATCCGTACAGGGAGGATTTTTAGTTAAAACACCAAACAAAAAATTCTAAAAGGTTAAATGTTTTCTACCAAACAGGGTACACTGAATAGTCTTATTCTACCCAAGTGATACAAGAACATCTTCATCAGCTAATTACACAAAACGAAACAAAAATCATGCTTCATAAATTACACTTTTTACTGCAATATGTTTCCTTTTTTTGAAAAAAACATTCAATAAATTTTCATGAATATGATATATGATATATGCTATTAAAAAGAAAAATATTCCATTTTTAAATAAATGATAAATTCCAAACCGACCTCTTAGAGGCAAAATTTATCTGAACTTTTTGGTAAGAACAAAGAACAATGATAGACTTGTATAATTAAGCTTAATTTAAGAGAAGTTACAAGTTTGGTCAAGTTTGAACTTAATTTTTAAACAAACTTTGTTCCATCCAAGTTATTTAACCATCATTATTACTTTTCTAGAACAATTAATTTGTGGGAAGACGTAATTTCACTGATGATGTTTACAAATCATTGAAGTGAACGTATAAGGTGAGCGAAAAAAGGGAATATTTAACTAATATGGAATTGTTTCCCATAGAATATCTTAATTAGATAAGTTTATGTTACGTGATCTCAAATTACATTTGGTTGTAACTTCCTTTTATCATTATGGATCTAATCTTGGTACTCCTCTGTGAATTGAACATTACGTTTTCAAACTTAAGCTTTCTTGTTTTTATTGTAATTGGATAATATTGATACCCAATTTATTAACTTTAGTTATAGCCCAATTAATGTTAGACACAGTATACATATAAGTAACATCACTGTTGTTTTCGAGTCTGTGTAAATGATTGAAAGTGAAAATAATATGATAATAATACGTATGCACCGATTCATTTAGTATATTTCTAATGTAGGCAGTAGATTTATAGTATTACAGGTACAGTATTTGTGTCCTGTGTAATAAGATATGTAACTGTATTTCATATGATGTATTATTATTAAAGTATCTGTCTATACATATAGCTTTGATTTTACTCAGCTCGTTACTGAAGTTTCAAATAACTGATAACTATTTATACTTACAGATTAAATGCATATAAGTTATTGCTGATGGATAAAATAGAAAATGGAGGAATTAGCTTTGATTTCCGGGGTACAATATGTATTTAAGTTGTTTATTTAGTGAAATTTTAAAATGAATTTAAAAAGAAGTGGGTTAGAATTGTGTTAATTAAAAATGCTATAGTAAAGTATCTCGGTTCCCATATGTCATCGGACGGCAAACTCGACCCTGAAACAAACCATAGAATCAAATCGGGCTGGAAAAACTGGAGAGATGCTTCTGGAGTGTTATGCGACAAAAGGATCAGCGCAAGAGTAAAAGGGAAGCTCTACAAAACCGTGGTAAGACCAGTAAT
>JARUHE010324275.1:0-11243 GCA_031471125.1 Archaeomysis grebnitzkii | reverse complement strand
TTATTATTATTATTATTATTATTATTATTATTATTATTATTATTATTATTATTATTATTATCATTATTATTGTTATTGTTATTGTTATTGTTATTGTTATCGTTATTATTATTATTATTATTATTGTTATTGTTATTATTATTATCATTATTATTATTATTATCACATTGTTTAAACATGACCACTCTAGATATTTTTTTCAAGTTCTTGGTTTTTCGTTTACTATTAATACTGTGAACAATTTTTATTTTTGTACAATTCAAAAAAGCAATAGTATGAATCATTGTAAATAAAAGCTATAATATAATTTTATTTTCAATTAAATTAAATTTTAAATGTATATTCTTTACTATCATTCAAAGTTATTTAACTTACCACATTGCCAAAAAATTACTTAAAAATTTTTCATCAATTGCTACTGAAAAACTATTGATTTCATATTGTAAAAGTTATTATTGGAATGAGGTTCCTGTGTTTCACAAATACTTTTATCATTATCATTAAGCTAATATAAATATTATTCTTATACCACCATATTATTGTTAAAGTAATTGTCTGTTATGCATACACATTTCATCATCATTGTTATTAATAAAGCATTATTATTATATAAATATTCATAATAAACATCAAGGTATAAACATGAACAATTATATTAATGAAAAACAATGTGGGATGATGATGTATTCTGAAGAGAGTTTCAACGTGGTAATAATTCTCTACAAGGCTTTGTTTTATTTCATTTAAAATGTAAATTTAATCATTTGACAACATTCGTTTGAATTTAAACTTAGAGAAATATTTCATCAGGTTTATTATCTTAATTAATGCTCGTGCATTAAGTTGATTGCATTTTAAGTTCAAACGATAAAATGTAGAAAACAATGATTCAATCTTGTTGTTTCCAACCACAATTTTAATAAATTTGAAAAAAATGTGTTCAAATTTTCATTTAAAACAATATAACATTCATTACCATACTTAAAAATATATTGTTTAATAATATAATAATAAAACAATATAATACTATAATATTATAACATGAACTTTATATGTACTTGGAATAAACTTACGTTAACATTTCATAAAACTTTTTCAAACACATTATATATAAAAACACCAAGGTAAAAAACACAGATAAAAAGTGTAAATGAAGAGAATGTATAAATAGTAAAATTAATATAGCTTAAATGTCGGTGTTATATTTTAGATTTCTGTTTTATTATCCCGTTGAAAGACTGACAACAGCTTGCATAAGAAATGCAAGTTTAACAATTTAGTATAAATTGAAGGCGAATTTTCGCAGCACTTGAGCGGAAAGTTTTTGAAGCTCACTTATTCTATCTAGTAAACATAATTACTTTATTAACTATACAATACTATCCGGCAGTTAGAAATGAATTTGAAATATTAAATACCTTGTCCAGTAGAAGCTTGAATCTTCTTACTGACAGGAGCCAATGACTTGCTTCATAGTATTTATTACATTGATGCGTCAACTCCAAGTAAGGATATCTATGCTAGCTAACTTTAAATAAAACATGTGGTGATGTGATTTAAAAATTATTTAAAACAAATGAGAAACCTTTATTTTCATTGAGGATACATTTTTTTTTGTGCTTTCCAAAAAAAGCTTTGTAGGGTATTTTTTTTGGTATTAGTTTATCATTTATGTAATTTATAAGTAAGCAAATGCCTCGGGTTAAGTTTTATAATGTTATAAGCTCAACTTTACACATTTAATAAATGTTTTAATTCATTATTGATTCCACGTAATTGATCGTTAATGTTGAGAAACGCATTTTCAATAGAAAAAACGAATTCTCATTTTTAACGGACGTGTGAACGAAGTGTAGCTAAGGCTTATATAGTTTGGATTTTACACGAACGCTTACTTAGAATAAAACGAAGAATTGTTCATTTTTACAATTTTTATTTAAAAAATTTTACACAAAATTACATTTATGGAAATAATAGTTGTTTTTAGGAATATTTTTCCAAGTTTGATTTAAGTCAAAACTTGATTCATAATTTATTTATTTATTATAGAAATGTTACTTAAAACAAAAAAGACAACTTTTTATTCTCAACAACATTTATTTGGAAAATGTTTTACACAAATTTATATGTTCTGAATTACAGTGAAACTACTGAGTTATGAAAACCTGAGAATTGAAAATCTTGAGTAATGGCATATGAATTATGAAAATTTTTACTCTTTTTCCTTAGAGGTTTTCAAGTGATACGGAAATTAAATTTTGTGAAAATACTCGATAGGACACTTGTAATCGCCAACGATTTAATTTTTATTAT
Source organism: Archaeomysis grebnitzkii (assembly GCA_031471125.1). Taxonomy (NCBI): domain Eukaryota; kingdom Metazoa; phylum Arthropoda; class Malacostraca; order Mysida; family Mysidae; genus Archaeomysis; species Archaeomysis grebnitzkii. The sequence goes on along the minus strand of JARUHE010324275.1, from coordinate 8,930 downwards.
GGTTTTAATATAACTTAATACATAAATAAAAAAGTTAAGGTGGGTATATAACAATTTTGGCAACAGCTTACATGTGTTATTTTGTACAAAACATCATAATTGTTTTACCTGAATTTTTATTTATTGAATTTGATTTATATATATTATTTGCTTATAGTTGTTTTATTAACCAAAATTGTACTAAAAACGCACAGAATAAAAAAGTTATGGTTTTCCATAAATATGACACTCATTTTATATCATTCAAACCATAGAAAACCGACCAGGAGCTCTGTCTTCCTGAGATACGAAATCTCTATGAGTTATGAAGCAGCCAATGCTTCAGAACTCAGGAGTTCTATTGTAATAGTTGTTTTTAGGAGTATATTAACTTGGTTTTAATCACGATTAATCAAAATCAATATTTTCTTTACAACTTTTTTATTTTTGGTTCAAAGGAATGTTTACTTAGAATCTATTTACAGTAAACTATTTGTTAAATAAAAAAATAGAAATGCATGAAAATACGATTCACAATTATATGAAAAAACTATTATTTGCGTATATACAAATATAGCAAAAAGTATTATTTACATATATACAAATAGACAAAAACAATTTTAGTAAATTGAATTATAATAATTAGTTAAACACAAAAATGACCATCGCAAAAAACATCTTATTAAAAACCTGCATTGAGTAAAAGATAAACATTAAAGCCACATACAAAAAAATTACATTAATTGTATGTGACACAGAGCTAATATGTTGACATAACAAACTGCTTAAACATCCTCTTAAGCATATAGTGAACGAACTCAACGGGCAATAATACAATTATTATTATTATCATTGCTTGTAAATAAAACTCACATACAACGAAACAAATATTTGCGAGATTTTTATAAAACTTTCACAAATGGTTTTGTGATTTTGCAATCTTAATTGTGTCGAAAAGAAGTAAAACATTTATTTCTTGTTTTTTTTTATAACTTCTCTACTAATTTATAATTATGTGAAATAATAAATTATAGAACAAACTTAAAAGTAATATGACAAGATTCTGACGTCGTTTAGTAACTATTTTTTTACTGGAAGTAGAGAGTATAATTTAATCTTGAAAAGGAAACTAAAAATAAAATATATTACTTTCAGATTTCACAACCAAGTGTATACAAACTGTAGGGTCATCTATAATTATCATTATTATCGTAGGACTATTTATAAATATCGTCATCATTACTTAATAGTTGCTTATTTTGAAAAATATTTTGAAATGAATGTACAGTGGGCCACATTGAAACCTGGTGATTGTAGTATCACCTATAACAATGGAATCGAATGAACTTTTCTCAAAGAGAGAAGGAACCCGATGGCAATGTCTAATTCCTGTTCCAAATAATTTTTTTTTTATTTTAATAATTTTCAAAACTTTAAAATTTATTAGAAATTTTCAATTTATTTGAACAAATTTTATTCCAAAAACTTAAGAAATATTTTTTTGGCAGTCTGCTACTGAATAGCTATACTTGGTGACTGGTTAGTTAGTCAATTATATTTACATTAATATTAATTAAAATATCTGTCATTTTATTAATTTATGTTCAGAAAAAAACAATAATTTTTGTTAACAAAAACTTTTACATAATCATTATAATCAGATTCATGTTCAGTCAAAAGTGTTTATGAACATTGTCCGATTCCATGAAAAACTACAAATGTTTTATGATAATCTAGCTTTGACTACAATCACAAAAAACTTTTTGAAACCGCGTTAAAAATGAATGAATGTTCAGTTATGAAATTAGGAACAAATTGGTGATTGTGAGTGAGTTTGAAAAACTTTTTTGTTTGCCGTTGATATGATTTTTAGAAAATGGAAAAAAGTCAAACAAATGTAGAATAAAGTTACTGTTTGACAAAGGCCGATTCAGAGTAACATTTGGCTCATTAAGGAAAAGTTTTGTAAATTAGACTTTGGGTGAACTTAATTAATCTAGATCACAGAAAACTTCTTCCTTCTAATCTACCAAAACTAAAGCAATTAATTTAGTTTCCAATTTTAATGAAAACTAAGGATGTTTTATCAAATTATATGATTAACTATATCATGAAGAAACACACACACACACACACACACACACACACACACACACACACACACACGCACGCGCGAGCACACACACACACACACACATATATACGTATATTTATATATTTAGGCATTATATTTTCTTTTATGCATGTTTGATTAAAACATAACGACCATTTTATCGTAGTTATCTTTTTTGACGTTAGCTCTTTGCGTCTAAACAGCTTTTTTAAACCAACTGGCAAAATATGCAGGATGGTTCCTAAACTCATTTTCTTTATTTTTATTTTTGTAACTTTCTATAACTATTTTTTTCTTTTTCATAACATGTTTCACCTTTTCATAAGGCATCTTCAGATAATAAAACTAAATAAAACTAAGTAAAATGACATAAAATTGAAAATAATTAAAATGTACAGCAATATACTAAAATCTACAATTTATAAAATACAATATAAGTAAAAATATGTGAATATAAACTTTATGGTTATAAAGTATGTAAGTACAGACTATATTAATATACAAAAATAAAGCTATATGGGTGTGAAAAAGTTTTTTTATCAATACAAAATAAATTAAATTACATTATATGAAACCAAAAATAAAATTTGAAGAATACAAACTATATGTATATACAACAATGAAAACATGTGAATATAAAATTTATGAGTATAAAATCTATAAAAACAAAATCTATGAAAATAAACTACATGAATACAAGAATAAATTAATGTGAAACTATTTTTAAAAATTGAATAAAAGTTGTATGAAGGTTCCTAATGCGTGTGTATAAAAGCATTTAAAAAATATGTGGATGTAAAATTATTTCTAAAATCAATGCATGAAACAAATGCGTACCATGAAATTAACAAAGTTCACTACTAATCTGTAGTCTAAACTGTCGATAAAGGCTGATAAATGGGACATCTATCATACACGGACGTTAGTCTGTGAGGTTTTTTGTCCCGAAGTACCCATTTAAAAATCTATATCTTTTTTAAACTCAACCAAATAAAGAGAAACTTACATAATCATGGAGATAAAATTTTTGCGCATCTTTTGAGCTATAAAATTTGAAATTTGGTCAATTGCAACAAAAGTTATATACAAAGTTTTATGAAATTAGACCGTCACGTCACCGTGACCGTGATATAATTTAAATAATTAAAATAAAATGAATTGCCTCCCCTGAACTTACACATTAACGTTTTGTTTAACGTTTTTTTTTTCATTTACCGCATACGTAACTATTTTCTATAATCAAGACCACTGACCTATATATCGTAAACGTGCATTGCCTTGAAAAATAATCAACTAGTCAAGAAAAATGCGGACAGGCAAACAGGTTATATAAAATTGGTGGCTATTAACCATTTAAAAGACTGGGACAAGCTCTATAAGTTTGACATTTTAGAATGTAATGAACAATTACTAAAAATAGATTTTAAATTCTATCTCAGCTCTAGAATTTGTTGAAAAAATTATGGTATTGTTTTTGATTTAAATTGTGTATAGTTAAAGTAAATATTTTTTTGAGACAATATTCAATATTGAAAATAAATAAAGCTATATATAAATAAAGAAAGGTTGACATCAAAGATATGAACTCAAATTGTTTTTTGATAAGTCTCCTTTTTACATCTCCTCAACTTTTATGTTTTTTATGATAAGAAAAATAATATTAAAGTGGAAAATGAACCGTACATTTTTCTTTGAGGATATGTGCATTTTTTTTAATTATGGTTAATCATTTCTTATATTCATGGTATAGTTAATTTAATTTAATTTAATTTAATTTAATTTAATTTAATTTAATATAGTTAATTTAATTTGTTCAACTTGTGCGTCAATTTTTCTTTACTTTAATTACATAATGCGCGCCTTGTGAATTGTTACAGCTGAAAAGCACTCTATAAGTAAATATTATTATTATATAATTAATTTTATGTGTCTAACTTATTTAATTTGTTTCATTTTTTCAATACTGTAGGTATATTTAATTTATTTAATTAAATTGTATACTTTATTTAAATTATTCAATTTAATCAACTTGTTTAATATATTTAATATTTTTACCTTATTTAATTTATTTAATTTGTTTTATTTAAGTCATGTGTTTAAATTATTTAATCTATTTAGATTAGTTAATTTATTTAGATTATTTAATTTACTTAGATTTTGTAATTTATTTAATTAGTTTAATCCATCTAATTTATTCAAGTTATGCAATTTGTTTATTTTGTTTATATAAATTTAATTTATTTGATTTCTTTAATTTATTTTCTTTATTATTGTTTATTTTTTTAATTTATTTGATCTATTCCATTTGTTTAACTTATTTGATTTTATATATTTAGTTTTGTTTAATTCTCTTTCTAATATTTTCAGATTTTCTTTGTTGCCGTTTCCGGATTTTGGTGGTGGTTCAAATCCACAATCTTCTGCCAATCCAGATCCTCACAACCCATATGGAAACAGAGGTGGATATTCTGGTGGACGACTTGGTGGATTAGGTGGTGGATCACTTGGTGGATTAGGTGGTGGATCACATGGTGTATTAGGTGGTGGATCACTTGGTAGATTAGGTGTTGATCACATGGTGGATTAGGTGGTGGATTAATTGGTAGATTAGGCGGTAGAAACACTGGAAGTTATAATGGCGGATTAAATGTCAGATACAATGGAGGAGGTGAAGGTGGATTAAATAATGGACTCAACAATGGACACAATAGTGGATTGAACAATGGTCTCAATGGTGGATTCAACAGTGGACTGAAAAGTGGATTTAACAAAGGGAATGGAGGTGGGTTAAACAAAGGACGAAAAAGTGGACATGGCAGTAGATATCAATAAATTAAAAATTTTGAGATATTGTATTTTGTGGTATTTTTTGAATAATGAAATGTTTTCAAATGTTTTCAAATGATTTTAAATAAAAATTTAAAAATTATAGTTTTTATAATCTTTCCATGTACCACAATTACAAATTATTAATTTCTAATAAGTTTTGAATTTCTTACAATTTTTTTTTCAACAGTTTTTTTTGTAAATTGTTTTAAAGAACTACTATTAACGAAGCATATTATCAAAGTTGGCGATAGAGAGCAATACAGTATATCTGATGTCTAGTTAATAGTGTCTATTTAAAATTATAATAATTTTCAGCCCACAGTTTTCTTACTATTCAAACCTAAACTATAAACATGTGTGACTGAAGTATCAAATCATAAATAATAATAATGTTAGATCATGGTTCAATGTTCGAAAATAACTTTTAAGCATTGCTTTGAATAGACTGGACTATGTAGGCATACTATGTGCATCTCAAACTTCATAAAGTAATCGCTCTCAAAGAACTTTAGGAGATTAGTATTTAGAAGACTTCTAGATAGTTATCTTAAAAAGTTTGTGATGCTTTTTTGTTTCAACGAAATGTTTGATGCAGATAGGAGTAAATATCTCCATTAACTAAAATAAACAAAAGTATTTTTAAATTTGATACTTTGTTACTTAGGTTCCTCAATGATGTGTAGTTTTGAAGATTTAAAGTTATGTTTTACATTTGTGGTCACTTTCTTAAAGTTTTTAAAGTCAATACTATGGTTGGTTGGAAACAGCTTCTCGTTTGTCAACTGAAATGGACAACATTGGGTCTGGCTAATACTGCGATGTGACTACATAGGAACATACGATGCTGTTGATATTGCAAGCCATTTCCCAACAAGGAGATCATTTTTTAAAAAGTTAAGAAATGTTTACGTTGCATAGTTAAGCTACAAACTTTATATAATGATTTACATGTTGATGCTTGTGCGTGGCTCATGCATACATCATATAGGTAACGTTCGATGGGCTTTTTCCCTGCAGAATTCTGCAGAATTACGTCAAGATTTCCACACCCGAAATTACCGCCAAAACCATTTGTTTTCATTCTTTGAACCCCCTAAACACCCCCCCCTCACCAAAAAAAAATGAAATATTCGTTAAAATGTACGTAGCAGTAAGATAAATGTTTATTTATTTTTTTAAATAAGATACAGAAATGAACCCTGGTAGGTTGTAAGGGTAATCAAATAATGTTTGGCGGTAATTTCTGGTGGGGTAATTATGGGGTAATTCTGCAGAATTCTGCAAAATTCTGCAGTGAAGAAAGCCTATTGAACGCTACCATAGCCTTCAGGGAAGCCTCAACCTCCAATGAGAAAAAAATATGTTCTTGATGTGTGAAAATAACAAAATTCTAAATGAAGGAGAGTTGCAAAGAAGGAAGAAATGTTGAAATCAGAATATCATTAATTGTTTCATCATGAATGCAATCATAGTTCCTCATTAGGCTTATTCAAATAAATTGCCATGTATATTCTGTATATAAATTGAGAAACATAAATAGTAAAAAAAACAGAAACACATGTAAGGAAATAAATTTATTCTTTTCTCGTCAAAAAGTTAGATGATAGAAGTATAAAACATTAAAAAAGGCCAACATGAAACGCACACAAAGAAACTAAACAAAATTAAATAATATATAATTGAAAAACAATAAAAAAACTTAAAAATATAAAAATAACAATCACATAACTTAAAGAAATAAAACGAAATATAAATGAAAGGAAAATTAAATTAAGTTTCCGCCAAAGGATTCCCAGTCGGAAATTATCGTCGTACCAAATGTAAAACGAGATACGTTAGAGTCGAGGCATAGTCAATTTAAGTATTTTAACTACGCCGTGTCTACCATTTAAGTGCCTTTTAAGATATAAATGTCCAGAATTGGAAAAAATTACGACACCAAACAGTTTAAGTTTTTTTGGTACTAACTCGATTCAAAAGCTTGCCAATAAGCAGAAACATCGATCAAAAACTACTTTTTATTTTAGCGTCGAGTTTTGATAGAAAACGATATCAACAACTATCATGACGAACTCAGATGTTAATTGATCGATATTTCAAGATCAAAAACTATTCTAAAAATCTTCATTACTTAAGTTGAGATCAAAAACAGCACTAACACAACACTAAACGGCTAATTAATATCAAAACAGGTGGAAAACTAGACGATAATTTCAGAATGGGTTGCAATTTAAACTGAACACTTGATAATTGTTATTGCATATTTCCTTTATTGTATTTCAAACTTATTTATGGATTGATAAATAACTATAAACTTTTTCCACAAAATTTAATTTTCCGTACCACTTCAAAACCTCTAAAGTCTAAAGAAATAAATTTAAAAATTTACAACTCATGTATTTCATAATTAAGGTATGCCATTTCTCAGAATTTTCATAACTCAGAATTTCAAAATTCAGGAGATTCACTGTATAACAAATCAGTAAAATGTTATAATTATTGATTCATTTTTATGATTGTTAGTTTGTGTTTACTAACAAAATGTATTTATACTCTGAGAAAAACTTTTTAATTAATGATTTCATATAGCACAATACTTTAATTTAGTTAATAAATTTGTAAATTTAAAGCTATATTTTAATTTCTAAGCCTTAGCATACATTTATGTTTACATATGTGCTTCTATTCTTGGCAAGACAAAGAAATAATGATTATGCATTGATATTTGATATCACATAAAAAATATTTTAAGCTTCAACCAAGAAAGAAAAAAACATTTTTTGTTTTGTATTGTAATATCAAATTATAAATCATAAGTTAGTCAAAATTGATATCATCAAATTAATTAACCTCTGTTGATAATGCACTGTTAAGAAAGATTAAACAATTGGATGATATCATTTTTGACTATGCTACACACCAAAGTTAATCAAATGTTTTGAGTGTATATACAGTATATAACATGTTAAGCTGAAATACTGAAGTTTAAATTAATTGTACTGCAGTAAATATTTATGTTTTTCAGTCGAAGTGCAAACAAATTGTAAACAAAAGTGTAATTATATAATGAAATAAAATTATGTAAACAAAATTTGTAGTCCCAAAGAAATGCAACTTTTATTTTTTTTGTTTTTTAATGTTTCAATTTTTTAAATTCCTTATTTATTTAATGTTTGTGCATTTTTTTTGTATGTTTTTTCTTTATTTTAACCTAGCCCCAAGCTGTTTAGCTTAGCCCCAAGCTGTTCAGCTTAGCCCCAAGCTGTTTAACTTAGCTGATGAACATGGACCGTTGTTCTCAACTAGGCATAAGCGTTCACTTTGAAAAATAGTAAATTATATTGTAAATATGAAGCAAATAATTCAAATTTTCAAGAACATGTTTGAACTATATTCACATATAAATGTATACTCAAAATGTTATTTTTTCTACAGCACAGCAATTCTACTCAACCTAGTCTATAATATGAGAACAAAGTTCTCTTCTACTGTATTAATTGTATTTTATATGGAATATTTCTATTGATAAAATTTTGCAGACATGTTTTAGGCTACAAAACAAAACTATTAGAACTAATAGTTATTTAAAGTTTAGAAACAATTCAAAATGTGATTTTTAGTTTTCATAACTTTTTGCAAAAACAAGAGAGGAATTATACAAAATTGTAAATATATTTTTATTAAAAATAAACAAGGAGCAATTCAGGTATAAGATTTAAGTATTCAATTTATCATTTTGTTCAAAAAATTAATATCTGCTGCCATGTCCACTTTTGCGTCCACCGTTCAATCCACTGCTATGTCTCTTTTTGCCCCCAATATTGAGTCCACTATTGAATCCACCATTGAGTCCACTATTGAATCCACCATTCAATCCACTGTTGAATCCATTATTGAGGCCACTGTTGAATCCACTGTTGAATCCACCATTCAATCCATTGTTGAATCCACTGTTGTGTCCATTATTTAATCCACTATTATGTCCTCTATTCAATCCACTTTTTACTCC
>JARUHE010324264.1:0-11243 GCA_031471125.1 Archaeomysis grebnitzkii | reverse complement strand
CCTGCGGGAGGGTCAAATGGGGGCTAACTAAAAGGTGTGTCCAAACACTTCTGGGAGTGTCTTGTTAGTAAGTGTATTATAAAATGGACACTAGCAGTTAGCAACTGGCTTAGCAAATACTCTAGCACAAGCAGAAGCAACAGCAGCGTCGAACGCACCCAATGTGTTATTACCACAATGTACATTTTTTCCATGTGCACATAATAAGCCTCGCCCACATGTATTTTCGACGTCATAGCTTATGATCAAGCCGGATGGGGGTTTTAATTTTTTCATATTTAATTACAGTTTTTTTATTATTATTATTTGGTATAAAGTGAGTGAACTTATTTAAAATCTTTTATTTTAGGTAAATGACAAAAATTTACTCTATTTTTTATTCTTATCTAACGTTTATAGATAATATTGTCAGGATAAAATTCAAACATGACTATGTCAATCAACAGCTTAACAAAGACTAGCTAAACTCGCCTCGCACAATCAAACTAAAACATTTGAAAAGGTCTCGTATCCATAATACAAATTTATATCTGATTGGTTCAATTGCATTAAAAAGTTTTGATTTGTCCAATTGTATTAACAAGTTCTAATTGGACGATTGGCTGTGACGTTGACATCACACATTTTTTCAATTTGCCAACACTGTCTTTAGTACACTGTGTTGTTACTATTATTATTATTGAAATTTACATCAAAAAGGAAACATGCTAAACTCTACTATAAGAATCAGTGATACGTGCGCTTATATAAAAGCTTTGTAAATAATTTGTTTAACTAGTGTTAAAGTGTTTATTGTTTAACTCTCACTAATAAAAATGTAATTCACGTCTATCATTACATCTATACCTAAAGGTTTTGTTCACCTTGATCTTTAGGGTAACCATTTCACATCTTAAAAGCTGATGTTATCATAACATAAGAATAATGAAATTGTTCTACAAACACCATATTAAATAAACTTCTTTGAATTTATCAAGTGTTCCAATTATTTTGTCCAACCCCTGTAGCTGTTGAACAAATTATTTATAATGTTTGTCTCGACTATGTTCATATGTTATGATTTATTTGTTATAAAACAAAGCTTATGTTTTCGTTATTTCATTCTTAAAATAGTTTGAACAGTTCTTGCATGTGAAGAATTTAAATTTAAATCAATTTTATAGAACTTGTTTTCCTAAAAAATATTACGGCTTTACAGGGGTAAGTAATATTCTTGTACTATTGCTCACGAAATACGTGTTCTTGAAGGAATTTTGAAACAAATCTAAGTATACAGTTTTAAATTATTCAGTTAGCTTTACAAATAAAACAAAAACAATATTTTTGCTGATTATGTTTCAATGTTTTAGAATAAAAGAACAGCCATATATTTAAATATATTTCGCATAATTACGAGTTGAAAATATTGTAACAATCAAGATTATTTAAGAAAGGAGTTGGTTGATTGGTAGTCAAGTAATAGTGCGACGATCCTTTTGGATCATGTGCACTTCTACTACTTCCCATTTGTTTTTATAGTCTTTTGTAGTAATAACATGTAGCTAGTTGCTGCACACCATTACCATACAACACTGTATAAGCCAATGCGCATCCTAATACAAAGCATCATCAACAAGAAACGAGTTAACAGTTATTAAGCAGATTCTAGTCTACAATGGAATCTGAAATGGAATAGTTGACAAAGAAATAATAACGCTTAGAGAATGCACTGACAATAAATAAAGAATATTCAAATAGCTTAAATTTGTTCTATATAAACCAAATGTACGAAAATGGTAAGAAATATGAAGATTTCTTAGAAACAACTATTTGAAGATATACTAGACCTCTAGAGATTAACGACAAAGTTAAACTTATTTAAAAGCAAGTCATTATAGTGTGCAATTCTATATATAAAGATAGTGGCATTCAACAAACAAGTTTTGGTTTAAAAATTTAGTTGTAAAACAGAAAGTTGTGGAATTCTTAATAACACTTACATCGGTAAGATGAACACCACATTGTCTAGAAGAATAACGATGCACTTACAAGAAAAACATTTTTATCCTTTAATTGATAAAGAACTAGAAGAAGCAAATAAATCTCGCGCGTTTAATAAAATTAGTAATGCATAATAAAGAAGTTTATTCTAGGCAAATTGAAATAGATACAAAGTTATTAACAAAAAATTATTTTTGTTGTCCTTGTCAATCTTTGTAAAGATTTTGTTTTCTCTTTGAAAATATATCAATTGAACTTAAATTTTAGTGATTTTATCTGTTTACTGTTCATTTACACAAAAAAAGTGTTTCCAGTCCTGTTTGATGATTGCTTGTTCCTAACTTATAAATAAAATAAATAAACTTAATTGCTATAGCCGAGAGTCCGACGCGGTGCAGTGGTTTGTAGTCAACAACACCTTATTAAATAGTCAATATTTGGGACTGCTTTTCGTTATCTCTAAAAAACAGAAAGATGTTCTGGTTAAGTTTTTAGAAGGCGAGGTTTTCATTTAAGCCTAGTCAACTGATTACCATCTGGCAACCCTGCTCACAACAATCTTAGACATTTTTCTACTGTTGAAAATTCCAACATGGCGACATCTAAACAGCTGACAAAATTCGTTGATACCTGCAGAAGGGCGGGGATAAAGTTCCCCTAACCCTACCAGTAGGAGGGACTAGTCACGTAGGTTAGGATTCTTTAACTATCTGGGATATTTCCTTAACCTGTGGCCGTATTATATCTCAATTTGCTAAGTTGCTATAGTTCTTTCATGTGAAGTTTAAGTGCATGAAAATTTAAAATCTTTTCTACTAAGTTTTGGAATGTGCCTGAAATTTTCAAATCTGGGCTCCCGGGATTATACATTGGAGCAATTTATTGCACTTCAATAATGTTCTTTGATAACTTCTCATAAGTTAGACTGGATAATTCCTTTATTCTTTCACAATATGATAGTTATCATTATAGCAAGAAATCTATTGCTATGATAGGTATTTTTTTCAAAATTTTGTTTGCATGATTTTTAATGTCTGAGATCACAGCTTTAATTCAATTTTAAACATTATTTTAGGTCTTGGCCCAACTGTGAAGGAACTTGAGTTGAAAGAGAATGGACTTACTGCATTTGATAAAACTCAGTTCTCAATGTGTCTTCCTCCTATTAAAGAAATATTGGATGAAAAAAAGGTAAATTTGGTTTAAGTTGTTCATTATATTGACTTAGTTTGTCCTATATTCTTACATGGATTCTTTTGAAATTTATTCTCATCCTTTTAATTATCTATGTGTAGCAAGTAAGATATAGAAGAATTTATTTAACAAAAAAAATAAAATTAAGGAAATTAAAATGGTCTTTAGTCAAGTGTAAAATCAAGCGGATAGTTATGTCGTAAAAGTTTTTTTAAATGTAAGATAAATTTTCATACAATTATTTCACCTTTTTAGATAAAATCGGTTGTCTTGTGTGGAATTGAAGCTCATGTCTGTATTCAACAAACAACTTTAGACTTGATTGATGAGGGTTATGATGTCCACTTGGTTGTTGATGCAATATCTTCTCGCTCAATGACTGACAGGTTTGTGATTTTTTAACTCGTAACTATTCATAAAACTTAATATAAATTTTTATAATTTTATTCTAAATTTGTTAATCAATAACTATTTATAAAACTTATTTTAAATAGAAGATTCATTGTTTCAAAAATATAACATAAGCAGTATATAAATGGTTTTTCAAATTTTATATTTTTTATTGTAATGTTTTACATAAATGGTATAGATTTTTAGGTAAAATATTAAAAAAACATAACCTGACATTGTGGCTAGTGGAGTTATCCAGGGTTCAGGTTTGGATACCCTGTTATTGAGCTTTATCTGAAAGACCAGTTTCTATAACTGACCCCTGACTGTTGTTAGGGTGGTGAATGATTTGTTGATTCTAAATAAATTTTGTCATTTTTTCAAAATGGTAAAATATAATGTTACAACAAAGTTTGTTTAACCCATTCCTGGCATTGAGTCACTACAGTGCCTATCTGAAATAGTCTTGTATAAGATGGAAAGCAACTTTTTCAAATTAATTTGATGTGGATGTTAGCTACGTGCATAGGTCGGTAGAGCCAAAATATCGGCCCACAATTACTTTACACTACATTGATAAGTTGGTGGAACCAATATAGCTAAAATGATCAAATCTAATATATAGGTCTGAAAGCCATTAAATTGGCATACCCTCAATTGTCGGCAGAGCCACTAAAATAAGGATTTTTTTGTCAGACTTGTTTCCTAGTGCTGCCGGGAAAGGGGTAAATGAAATCCAAGAAAATAATATTTTACACTGGTTACTAAGGATTTGTTTTTTTAATCAAAAGAGTTTGTGAACTCTGGCATTATATCATTAAAATCAGGGTTAACCAAAAGTTTGTTTTTTAGGGCTTACAAAAATGTTTATTGAAAACAAATGAAAGAACTGGTTATTTTAAGGTAGAATGTCATATGTACCTTTTTTCTTCTTTTTTTTAAATCCTTATCTTTTAAACAATAAACATTTTAAGAATTGCCATTTTTTGTCTGAAGATTTAGAGAATTTTTTTTTCGAAACCAGCGAAGGAAAATATTAATATCATATTTTTAGAGGTGAGTAGTATCTTCCATCAAAACATACATTTGAAAAAGTATAAAACTGAATATACAGATACAGTTTTTAATGCGAAACAATTATTTGGGCTTGTTTTTCATTTTTATAGATGGTTTGAATGTAACATTTACCATTAAAAATTCCAAGTTTGCAGATGACCTCAAAATGGCCTGGTCTGTTTAAAGTTTAGTTGGTATTGGTCACTGCAAAACGCTGTTGATAAACTATACAAATGGACTGAGTATTACCTAATGATGTTTAATGTTAATATATGAAAGTTTGCACTCTGGAGTAAATTTAGTTGCACATATCAGCAGTCAATTATTTTCATACTCAATTATTGTTTTTTTATATTTATTTGAATGAGTTTTGGAAAATCAAGTTTATCAGATTTTCATAAATACTTCCAGTCCTGTTGTTGATTATGACTATTCTGTAACTTCATTTGAAATATATTTTAGTTTAGTATTACATTACACTTATGTAATTTCATGGTAGTACCTTGTTAAAGTTTGTATTTTCTCATTCATTGGTGGAAGTTTTTGTAGTTTCTTCTTGTTAAGAAATAGCATTACCTTAAAGAAAGCATCAGCACTATGATTGGTCACCATAGTTGCCACAAGACACTGCTAAAGAATGTACAGCGTGATTTTTTCTACAAGAAGATATGCTAAATAGAATTATGTACTTTCCCTCAAAGCCCTAAATTAAAGGCAACAATTTATTTAAAATTTTAATACCTCATGTCATTGATTAATGTTTTTTTTTTTTTATGAAAAACCTCACCCAATAACATTTTCACACAAGTGAAGTTTTGAAAATAATTTGGATTACTCAGTAAAAAAAATGTTGAAAGCCATGATCTGCAAATTCATTTTATTTAGTTTCATTGCTTTGCTAGTCTACACAAATCCAGAATATTTGTATGTGCTTCATTAAATTATTTGTCTTGCAGAATGTATGCTTTTGAAAGATTGAGAGATGTTGGTGCTTTTCTTACTACGAGTGAGTCCGTAATCTTAGGTGTGGCAGGAGGTTCTCATCACCCTAAGTTTAGACAACTCCAAAAATTAATTTGGAGCTCTGCCCCAGACACAGGACTTTTGGCTTCTAGAGAGAAAGCAATTGAGTAAACATTTTACATTTTTACAAGTGAAATTGCCCATCTCCAGTTACTAACACTTAATGTTAGTTTTAAGAATTTAAAAAAAAAATACTTTCATAATTGTTCAACTGTTAAATTTTGTAAATAAAATATATTTTGTTATCTTTTGTCAATTTCTTATTAACCAGCTTGATAAGTTGTCATCCTAAGACGACTTGCAGTAATAAGGGAACCTATGCAGTGTAGTTCTTGTATCTAGGGTTATCAATTTTAAGCTGTCTGATGAATGAAATAAATATGTTGCTTTTTTGGGAGTGTAAAGTTATAAATGTTATGTTCTAATAAATGCCATTAGTAATTTTGAAACTTGAAGTTAATTTAGTTTCAGCATATGAAGCCCATTGTTTGTAATTAAAACTTATTTTGAAGTTTGGTAATAAGCCAACTGTGGTTATTTGTATTTCAATGTAACAGATCATGCAAGATAAATAGAATACCCAATCAAATGATCAATTTTTATTAGGATATCAAAACACCAACAAATGAAAGTTTTATTTATTTTTATTCAGCAAAATTATTCTTGTTTGTAAATCCGAATTAAGTGATTTGTACTAGTTGGGTATCCGGTAAGAGGACATCTTCCCTCTCTACGAACAAACAACAAAATGCAGGCATAACAGAATACATACCTGAAAAAATATTACTCAACTATCTGGATAATCATTAATATCTAATATTTTTTCCACGTCTGGCCTTTTGGCTGTAATTTCTTCAATATAATTTTCAATTGTACATTATAAATCTAAGTGGAATGTTGTTCATTCAATGTAAATTTTACATTTTGTATTTTTACTTTGAAAAAATTACTTTATTGGAAACAAGCAAAAATTTGTGAACTTACCCAGAAACAGAACACACAGTATCACCTTGCCTTTCTTTTAAGCACAATGGACAATGTGTATTTGGCACATTAGATATATCCGTAATCTTTTCCTAAAAAATGAATGTTAAAATAATTATTGTAAACTTGAAAATATTATCTAGAAAATGCCTCAAATATTTTTACAATGTAATTTCACTTGTCAAGTTACGAATAAATGATGTGGAAGAGATTAACAAAAATATTAAATTAAGAACAAGAAAATTTTTAGCAATATATCAATATCCATTATATAACTAAACTGTGACAATATTTATTGCACCCCTATAAAATAAATTACCTGTGGAGCAGGAGGAATAGGCATGGAACTGGATAAAGTTGATGATGTTTGCCCACTAGAGTAAAACCAGTCTAAAAATTGCAAGAAGAAAGCACTAATTTCAAATGACGTCATAAGTAGATTGCCAAACTTTTCTCCGAACCATTTTGAAAAGTTCTGTAAATTTCTAGAAAAAAAAAGAATCATTGTTTATAAAGTTAGACAACAAGACTAAAAATTGAAAATATTAATACAATTCATATAAATCTTTGTATATAATTTGTTACTTATTCATTCATTAAAAATATTTACAGCATAATACAGATATTTTATTCCAGGGGTAAATATATAATGATTAATAATAGAAATAATTCTACTATTTTTAGGATTTTTGTATGTTAAATTAAGTTTCAATTTCAGGAAAGCAATTGATTAATTTTCAACCTAACTTAGAATATTTCAATGACGTTTTATTTCTTATACAAAATTAGTTTGGAATTGATAAAAAACTCATTGTCATCTTACCTTATTTCATTTAATTTTGGTAAACTTTTTGACCTCTCCTCAATAATATCGTAATCATCTTCAGTTAAATGTGCCAAAGACAGTCCGCACAAAAACAAAAATGGTGAATGAACTGAACTTTTGCCGATCATATACCTTCAAGAACAATATTAATTGAAACACTAAATTGACATTTCAGGGCTTTAAAAATGTCATCAAATGTTCAATATGGACCAGCCTATAACATGACATATGTGACAGGATTTAATTATGACAACCTTTGGTTTGGTGAAATAACCATTGAAATAATATGTACATTATAGCACACAATTTATTTTTTGCATGTTCAGAAAAATGAAAATTTTCTATGAAACAGTTTTCTATTATTACTATGAAACCATTTTCTATAATTAGTAGTCAATAAAACAAATTTTTAATTCCAAATACTAACCTTATATAAAAAACCAGCTTGATAAATTCTACGCTCATATGAAAGTATGGCCATACTTTCAGAAATGCTAATTGGAACTTTACTTTCCACGTCTAAAAAATACATTTTAATTAATTTATTTCTTTAGTTTTTCATTTTTCATCAATTTGTAAAATTATGAATTCAATATATTTTCTTTTTGGAAGTAATTTTTGCAATGGAGCTGTAATAGAGAAGAGAAAATGATTATCAAAAGGAAAATACTAGAACATAAACCTGCTTATTATTCCAGAAGAATTTAAAAAGAAACAGTAAAAATTTTAACAGATAATGAATTATTTAGAAAATGAAAACACTATTAAGGACAAAACAGTATTAAGTGGTTCAAATAAACCCAAAGCTGTAAACTATTTTAGCAACGGAATTATTTAATTTTATGATTTATTATTTGAAGTTTGAAATTAAAAACATCTTGGAATTCAGTATTGTATACCCAACATTACATTGAGATTTAGCATACCAGACATGCAAGATATTAGTTAAATGCTAAACATAATTTATTCAAAAATGTTATTAAATTAAACTATTTAAAAAACTAAATTATTTCTTTTGATTTGGTTTAACAGAGTAACTTGAATGTTTCAACATAATGTCAACTGATAATAAAGTAGTTACATCTTCAGAAGGATCGTCTTCTCTTATTTTGATGAACAAGTTTTCAAGTTTATTGTAGACATAATAATAGATGACGAGAGTGATCATAGATTTCTTGTGAGCCATTTTTTTCAATGTCAATGGATTTGCATCACCTTTCAATGGTATTCTTTTCAAATCATAAAAATTCTCTGCAAAGGATGCTCCTAAAAATAAAAATAAATAACTTCTATACATATATTATTAAAATAATAATACTGTTATCATATAATTATTATTGTTACCTACATTACTTTCTTATAAATCATAATTTTTATTTCTAATGCTTATAAGTCTATAAAACTAATTGCAAATGGAACAACATTTCCAAATCTTTATTTTGTTGGTATTTATTCAGACTGAATTAGAAGATCTATTTTTCTTACCATAATGGGATAGATAATGATGTTGTACCAAAGCATGAAATAGACAAAAGATTTCTTCATTATAGTTGAAACACCAACTGTATCTCTCTGGGTTATTTTCACTTATTATCTGAAAGAATAATATTCATGTAATATAGATTAAGGAACAAAGCTTACAGAAAAACTTCAAACATTTATCATAATTCACATATAACAAAAATTGATTTAAATTGTTTTAAATCTAAAATCAAAGTATGTGAAAATATTTCAAGCCAGATTCAAAACATCCTAGAGCATAATTGCTCCTTTCAATGAACCTTAGCTAGCTAATCAGTTTCAAATGGTAATATATAAAGAAAGATAACTGACTAAAAACATCTAATGCTTAATTAAAACCAATTACATAGATTAGTTTGGAGAATAAAATGTTTTTACCAATAAAGTATGCCCATTATAGGATGGGACCCTTCAACATAAATTAGAAAAAATTGTTCTACTAGTGGAGCTTCTGGTTGTCATTTATTTACATTTATGCTGTTTTTTAATAATTATAGACCTGTTGTTAATTTTAACAAATTAATGTTAGTTGAATTTACTTGTTAGTAGTATCTAAAAGGCCAAGTATTTTTTTATGTACCCT
Organism: Archaeomysis grebnitzkii; assembly: GCA_031471125.1. Taxonomy (NCBI): domain Eukaryota; kingdom Metazoa; phylum Arthropoda; class Malacostraca; order Mysida; family Mysidae; genus Archaeomysis; species Archaeomysis grebnitzkii. Next base: position 1,686 of record JARUHE010324264.1, on the reverse strand, counting down.
GAGGCTTGATTTCTTACCTTTTTAATTTTAGTCATCTGCAGAATACAACACATCATTTGTAGCTTACTCTTGAAGCCATGGTATGTTATCGAAACATTCTCTTTTCAGATACATTTTATGATTACATTATACTTGAAACTTCCTAATTTCATACACACATATATTAATGAGTTAATAAATCAGCATAACCAAATCCAATTTATTGTTTCATTGTCATATAGTTTATTCAAATTTATCTGTTTCTCTTTCAGTTTACCTATATTCAGTGTGTACAAATAATTCCTAAATACACATAATTTAGACATAGGCAAAATAGAAAAAATTGCTTTATACATTCAGCAGAACAATACAAATACAAACAACAATAGGCACGATGTTACAGCTCCATAGTGTTCATAAAAATGTACTAATACAAGTAATTTAAGTTCTACATGTTTTCCTTCATTAAATATAAAACATAAAAAAAAGTGGTACAAAAAACTTTTGATTATGAAATAATTTTTTAGCTCTTACCCTTAATATATGTTTGAATGCAGGCTGCAGACTACCCATCAAATGTTCTTGAGCCACAACATCAAATATTGAAGGTTTAATGTTGGACGTTAATGTGATATGTGCTCCATACTCCGCCATTTCAACACAATCTCAAATCTGAAATGTAAAACAGAAATATTAAACTAGTAATCCACTAACCGAACAGTTCAAATGACGAACAACCATTCAGTAACTTAAAATTTCATAAACAAAAATTTATTTTTATACCAGAAATGTCAATCAAAAAGGATTTTAAAGGTAGAATAAAAAAAACTGCCTTAAGAGACTGATTATGTATACTTAATTTCTAACATAATTGGTGCATAAATCTAACCAAAATATAAAAACAATATTTTTAGTAGTAAAAAGCTACCTACAATAGAAATAGCTGAAAACAGCTGGACTTTTTTTGTGAGAATAGGATATAAAACCCAAATGTATAAATAGGAAGAACTATAGCAGCCTGGTTCTTGCGTATGTCAAATGTGTAAATATATAAATAAGAGGAGCTACAATCCTGAAAACAAAGCTTAGAGTACCCTAGTTTTTAAGGAACTTAACCTTTAAATGCTATTAGTGCAAATAAAAGTATCTTCGGCCCTGCTAGCAAAGTCATCCTCCTTGTGTTATCAATCAATGTATCAATCAACAGGCCGAATATAACCACATTACCTTACTCTCCGTAAATAATTTATTAAAATAAAATGCTATAATATCTCTAAAACTCTTGTTATACCGAAAAAGGTCCTGCCAAAATAATGGTTGTATTGAAGTAAACAGAAATCATTTATAATTTTATATGCCTTAGTTATTTCAAATAAGCTTTCAAACTTGTAAATGTCCTCAAGAGGGGCTGCGTTAGTAATATTTAACCTTTATGATTACCAGTTTTGCTTTCTTAAGTGTTGCTAGATTTGATAACAGGATCTAAAGTAAAGTGTAGTCAATATTTTGGACAAAGTTGAACAAGCTGGACAAATTTATTTTGGAATTTACTTTAGAAATTACTTTATAAATAGTTTTAAATTGAAATATGAAGTGAATGTGAACCGAATCAGTGTGCCAGAAACTATGCATTTTTTGTTGGACTCCAACAACCCAATAATTTTCTAAATGAACTCCAGCACAAGTTGTAAATTTTCTTAATCTTAA
>JARUHE010324253.1:0-11244 GCA_031471125.1 Archaeomysis grebnitzkii | reverse complement strand
TTGTTTATTATTTGTTGTTTATTGTTTGTTGTTTATTATTTGTTGTTTATTGTTTGTTGTTTATTGTTTATTATTTGTTGTTTATTGTTTGTTGTTTATTATTTGTTGTTTATTGTTTGTTGTTTATTGTTTATTATTTGTTGTTTATTGTTTGTTGTTTATTATTTGTTGTTTATTGTTTGTTGTTTATTGTTTATTATTTGATATTTATTATTTGTTATTTGTAATTTGTAATTTATTATTTATTATTTATAATTTGTTATTTATTATTTATTATTTGTAATTTATTATTTATTATTTGTAATTTATTATTTGTAATTTTATTATTTGTTATTTGTAATTGTAATTTGTAATTTGTGATTTGTAGATTTAAATGTTTTTATTATTATTGTTTATTTATTATTTGTTATTTGTAATTTGTAATTTATAATTTAAAATTTGTAATATTATAATTTTATTGTTTATAATTTTATTATTTATAAACTTGTAATTTGTATTTTTTTATTTATAATTTATAATTTGTAGATTTCAATTTATAGTTTATAACTTTATAATGTTGTAGTTTAATATTTTAATATTTTTGTTTATTTTTTAATGTATAGTTTTGTAATTTTATAATTTTATAATTTTATAATTTATAAATTTATAAACTTATAATTTATAATTGATAACTTACTTTTTTTAATGTATAATCTATAATTTTACAATTTTATAATTTATACTTATAATTTATAATCTATTTAGATAAATTATTCATAATTTTACAATTTAAAATTTAGAATTTAGAATTTAGAATTTTTAAATTTATAATTGTATAATTTATAGTTTATAATTCTTAATTTATATTTAATAATTTATAATTTATAATAATAGTTAATGACCTGCTAACTTGTTATACGTCATGGATTGTTTTTTTACAAAAAAAAACAGAATATCGCAATAAATACTTTTAAAAAAATAAATCAAAGTTATTTTTGTAAATAATTAATTTTACGAAAATGAAAACTTAAATTTACAGGTTTGCCAAAAAATATTAGAAATAGTATTTTTAATAAAAGTAATTAAATTTTACTAAAATAAATACTAAAAACACAGCATTTTTAATAAAACAATTAAATTTCACCAAAATCATTGCTATAAATATAGCATTTTTAATAAAAAGAATTATAAAAAAAAGAATAATAAAAGTTGTAATTATTATTATTCAGGCAAAATATTTTTTATTATAACTTGTTACTAAAATGAAACCCAGTGTTGTTGAAGTTAAAATAAATACTTAAGCTTGATTATTATTATTATTGACACTTGAATACTAAAAGTACTGACAACTCTACTAGAAATTACTAGAGGAGTTGCCAGTGCCAAAATATTATCTAATGTTACTTGTGATTAAAATAAATCTTTAACTTTGTTTAAAGTTTGTATTAAACTGTGATAAAGTGTGGATACGAAAATCATCTGAAGATTAATGCTTTGTAAGGAAATCTCATTCGATTTCTTTTCAATCTATTCATTGGGAACAATCCCTCCCAATATTTACGAGACAATCGGGATTAGTTTCAATAGAAGCGATCGACTTCGTTTGAAATTTACATTTGTCTTCAGCATCTATGGCTATTCTGTCTGGGGTCTCTTATATGTAACTGGTCACATTATTCAGACCTCAATGTTCTGTTATAAGCGACAATCCTTTCAGCAGTGCACCGCATATGTGCAGACTCATTGCACATCTAACCATAGTAATTTGCTTCAGTGTGATTCCAATCAATCCACTAAGGCATTTACCATACCTCATAAAGGTAGTTTCGATGAACATGTCCATTCCATAGCACAGGGGAGTGACGCATGACATATTATCTCATAGGTCGGAGTTAGTAGAGCCCATATGATCATATTCGGTTCACATTCACCTCATATTTCAATTTAAAACTATTTATAAAGTAAATTCCAAAATAAAATTGCCCATCTTTTTCAACTTTGTCCAAATCATTTTTGTCATCCATTTTCAATTATTTTTACTTCTATCAAAATAGGAAAGTATTGCCGAAAACAATCTTGGTTTCGACATTTCCGGAGGTAAAAATGAAGGCCAATACAGCGATCATTCTGGTTGCTTTTACATCTCGAGTGTCTCAAAACACGGACCAGTTTATGGAAAGTTAAGGTAAATTGTTTATTTCTTCTGTGAAAATTGTAATGAGTAAAAATTTATATAGCGCATATTAATTTGAATGCAATTGGTCATTTGTCAGGCTGCATGATCAAATCATGAGGATCAATGGACTAGACTGCCAAGGGGAAGATCGGAAGAATGTTCTCAGTGCACTGCTGAGCCAGAATGGTTGGATCCAGATGACCGTGAGGCGCCGGAGGAGTGCCGGAAGGAGTCTCCACACCGTCCACCTGCATTGTCCAAACCAAGCCCAACATGGTCTCACTCTCCACAGAGGGATCTACATTGCCAAGATCGTGCAGGCGAGTCCTGCCGCTAGGGAAGGAAATCTTGCTGTGGGCGATCGGATCTTGAATGTAATTATGGGCTCGGTTTTTCTTATTCCATTGATGTTTGCTTTCCATTTGAAATTAGGATATGTACCATAACATACGGAAAGTTTGAATTGTATGAAATGTATGAAATGAAATATTCGATTCATTTTACTATAGATAATTTAAATCAAATTTTTTAACTGACAAAACATGAATAAAAAGCATTAATTGTTTATTGATAAATCTGTAACTGTTTCCATTAAAAACTGTATTTAACATTAAATCTTGTTACATGATCTATAAAAAAGGCTTAAATAGGTCTCATAAATTAAAGAAAGTATTTGTATAAATGAACTCTGATTCCCCAGTGTTGTGTTAACCTTCCAAAAAATAATATTTATCCATATACAGATAAATGGGAAACCTGTCGATCTGTTGGTGAATGGAGACGAAGCGCAGCGGATCCTCGACTGTGCCTCAGACGTCATCCAGTTGAGTGTCCTAAAGTCACACGGATCATCGACGTTGTCTGCTCCGCTGAGTTCGTCCTCAAGTGGCCACAACATTATGGACGATGAAAAGTCTTCCAACAGACATTACTCCTCGCCAATATTACCAGCCAAAGATCTGATCACTACCCACACGGGAAGTCGAGAGTTGTCTAGGAAAATTGCCAAAAATGCAGGATTACTCCACAGTGAAGATCTGATAGCGAGAAAGTATGGGAGTAATGAGAAGAATATTTATAATGTGACAAAGTCCATCATGGACAAAGGGTCAGGGTCGGGTCCATGGGATCAGTTGAAGAGCATGGTAAGGACGAGGAGACACAGCAAGGAACGAAGTGATGCCCGAATTGAAAAAGACAAAGAAGACAAAAAGAAGCATCACCCAACTCTGGCATTGCTTGATCAAGAGAAAGAAAATGCATTGGGTCAGCTGGATTCTGTGATTGATTCTTACCATCTTAAAGACATCGCCGGTGGAGGAACAAGTACGACGAAGAGAAACAAAAAACGAGAGAAGGAAAAAACTGGCGGCACTTGGCCAAAGTACAGAGGCGGAGGCTTCAGTGCCTGCGATATAAATCCTGGAACTATTGTTTATCCGCATAAAAGAAGAGAACGGCCTTTACTTTCAATGTATTTACCGACAACTAATGATACTAATTCGGACACATTGAAGCCTTACCAAAACTATAGCACTACCAAACATAATCATAGTGATGTTCCTAATAGTCAAAGATGTCACGGTTTTTCGATATATAAAAGCATGGAAGAAAATCAAACCAGCCATGTGTACACTAGTCCGTCTAATCTAATTTATTCATCTCAACCTCCTAATAATGTTTATTCGCACATCCAGGTTTTTTCTTCAAATTCTCCACAAAGTAATTCCCTGGAAAGAAAAATTGAAGATGTCGACAGATTGAGTTCTCTTACGCCATCGGACACGTCTCTAGATTTTTCTGTGAAATCTGGTCAGGTTGGCAAGGAAGAACTTGAGTACTATTTCAAGAAGAATCGAGGCAAGCATCCACACAGTGACAGTGAGAGCAACATGAGTCCAATCGACAATAATCCTCCTCAACCCATGAGCTTACCACCTGTCTGCCAGTCCATCCTTGACAAACTGCCCTTCAATAGGATGCCTCACACCCACATCAGCTTATATTCTCCGTCTAATCCTGGCATGAGATCTCCGCCATCCTTCACTCCTTATTCTCCGTTGTCTCCTTATCAAGTGACACAACATCCACACATTCATCCCCACACATTGACCAGTTCACCCCGCTACTCTTCTCCACCCACACTCCCTCTCTTAGGACCTTCCTCCACCACTCACTATCTACCTCCCTCCAGGAGTGGGGACAGCCTTCTCTCGTCCCCTGGATTGGACCGGGATTCAAAAGACATTCGGTCATACTACGAACCACGGCTCACCTCCTCGCCCACTCCGGGCATTCTCGGCAGTCCCCTTGCCGGAAGTTTCTACCATTCGGCTTCCCCTTCCCTGGAGCTTGGTGTGCCACGTCAAAAGTCTCGGCAACTCCACATGCACACCCATCCTATCCGGTCTCCATGGGAAGATCACCTTAGTCAGAGCTCCGGGCCTCAGTCCTACCATGACTACCAGATGCTTCCAAGCACTCTCACAAGAAAGAAAGATGACGAGCGGATAAGAATTGTGGCAAAGAACAATGCTGGAAAATGGAGTAGCATGGAGCGGGGTTGTGAGCGCAGCTCTCCGGTAACCCATGGCTTTGGGGTGGAAGTCCTCACTTGTTCTAACAGCAACAGCGGCTCTACAAATCTTACGCCAAATGGCCAGAGTCAACAATCTTCTCAGCACATAACGCAAATCAATCTCTCTGTGCATAATCCTCATATCACCAATTGTGCTTGGCCACACAAACCTGTACCTGGAGAAATTCGAAACATTTACATCGAGAAGGAATCTGAACCTCTTGGCATTCAAATTAGAACTGTTCATCACATAACTTTTGTATCTTCTGTGACACCCAATTCATTGGCTGCACAAGTCGGGCTTTCAATTGGAGATATTTTATTGGAAGTGTGTGGTATTAATCTCAGATCTGCCACACAAGAACTAGCCACAACTGTTCTTTCTCAGTGTGGAAATTCTGTGACTATGTTGGTCCAGTATTCTCCCGAGAAGTATGACGAGTCAGCAGAATGGGACGACGATGATGAAGATAACAACGGCATCCATGTGAACCACAGGTCGCATTCGGGCACGCCCACACCTAGGAATTCTCCAAAAACCTCCCAGTTAGACGAGGACAGTTTGCCCCCTTCTACCACATCCACTTTGCGAAGTCCACTGGAGTCACGGGAAACTCTTGATCATTCCTTGCCACCTTCTGCAAGATCCACTCTTACCCGCCCACAGATTGCCCATGTTCTGAATTCTCTCGAAAGATCAGAAGGTTTTGCCCGCAATCACATAGAAAATAGTCATTGTGTCGAACCAGATGAGAATGGAAATGGTAATGGTAATGGCGACACTCGGATTGTTTATTTGGAAGTAAATAAATCTCATAACCTCGGAATTCAGATGGTCGGTGGCAACGCATTTGGTATCTTTGTTCATGCCGTCATAGCCGATTCTCCTGCTGCACTAGGAGGATTGAGGCCTGGTGATCGTATTCTAGAATACAATGGAATTGATGTTTCTCATGCTACGGCAGAACAAGCTGCATTTGAATTAGCAAAACCTGCAGACAAAGTAACGATGCTTGTCAAGCATGATTTTCAAAGTAAGTTCATTTGTAGTTTCAAGTCCTACTGAATGAAATCTATATTATAACTTGGATTCAATAGAAAATTTTACAGTTTATCTCTTTACTGAGGCACATCAATTTATAATAAGTAATTTAAAGCTCCTCCTGAGTTGACATTCACACAATTTTTTCTTCAGCATATGAAAACATCAAAGATCAGCCTGGGGATAGCTTCTACATTCGAGCCTTGCTTGACCGTGTGGGTGAACTTCCCGACTCCACCGAGTTGAGGTTCAAGAGAGATGACATTCTCTATGTGGACAACACGATGTTCAACAATGTTCCTGGACAGTGGCGTGCGTGGCTTGTAGACGAAGACGGGCACAAAAGACAGTGGGGAACGATACCCAGCAAAGACAAGTGAGTTTCCGTCGAGGTTTTAATAATATGATAAGGCTCTACAACTGACAAATGATACCTTCTTTAGGGGTAAGCTTAGCATATGATATTTTAAGGAAATAAATCATGTTGAAGTTCCCAATGAACAGCTTGAAGCAGCCTCAATTTTTCTAATTTATTTAGTCTTTGCTTGCTTGGAAGGCCAACTGGAAAGAAGTTGAGAAATAAGAAAATCCTTGCATGGTCAACAGTAACTGTAATGTATTCCAATCCTTACAACAACAGTCAGTTGGGCATTAAACACTAAAAATATTTTGCAGGCTTGAAGAGGAGATGTTACTGCAGAAGAACCTCGGTGACCTGCACATGGACAGCACGAGACGTGGTTTGACGTCTGCCCGAAGGTCGTTCTTCCGGCGCAAGAAGCATTCGCGGTCCTCATCCAGGGACTCGAAGGAGCTGGCCTCATTCTCCGATGCATCCCTCAACTCCTACACGGAGGCTACGCCCCTCCCAGACGAACCCTTCCCACTTGCTTATATTAGGGTGGAGAGATTGGATTGTGAGTTGCAACTTTTATTATTATTTTTTTTACTATGGCAAACACAGCTGATGTAAATAATTTTGGAAGGAAAAGCAAATTTTTGTTAACCGTTGCATAGCAAAAGCTCTACATAGGTTTTATATTTCTGTCGTATGCATCTGTGGCGTAAACTTTTACAATAAAGCATAATTTCAGGGTATCGGCTATTTATTTTTATTTTATATTGATATATCATCATAATATACTTGATTAGGAAGCTTTTTGATTAAATAACCGATTTAATTAGAACAATATTAACTGATTTATTGTCATGGATATGTGAGGAATATTTTATAAGATGTGTATAAGAAAGATAAAATAGATGTTCGCTCATACATTACCACCTATCAACCTATCAATAATATTTTCAGATTTGGTTCATCGACCTGTTGTTGTCATTGGTCCTCTTTGGGAATTGGTGTGTGAGAAACTGGTCCACGAGTTTCCGATGAAGTTTTGTCGCATCACACCTGAGTTGAGGCACACGTCCAACAACGAGCTCGAATCTGCAATTCAGAATGGCATCATTGTTGACTTCAGGAGGCGAATGTCTCCTTTCGAGGTCGTCACGGTGCAAAAAGTCAAAGACATTTGTGATAAGGTGAACAAATTCACAACAATCCAAATTTTTGTTTATAGATTACATCAAATCCTAGTTTGTCGATAGTTTACAAAATTTAAATCTATCAATGTTTCCGGGGGTTTTTTATGACTGACTTTACATTAGTCATTGAAGAAATACATTTTTTGTGTATAGTCAGTGCAACATTTTCTCAATTTTGGGTTCTAAGTTTAAGAGCATTGAAAAGAAAGTTTTTTTTAAAAACATCCTAAAGAGGACATTTTTCAAAAATTAAAAACCACAAAAAACTGAAAAAAATTGAAATGCCTTATATCTTATGACCAGCTTAGGTATTGATCACAGGCTAGTTTAGATTGAACTCAGTCTAAACTAGCCTGTGATTAAGACCTAAGCTGGTCATAATATATAAAGGGTCTTAATCTTCAGTCCATTTGTTGTGGACTTTAGTTTTTATCATTATCAATTTTGTGCACATTAGTGTGCCTTATTTTAATTGGAACATTTTTCTATAATAATAATTCTTCAAATTAATACAGCGCCTTTCAGCTCACAAGGCGCTATGACATTCTCAAAATTGGATTCTATAGGGTTACAACCAAAATGACCAATTATTATCCTACACAATAGAATTAGTTATTGACCACTAATTATAACATATAAAATTTATCATTTTTGTAATTGTTTTTTGTTCACAAAATTAACAAGTAAGCTTTTTTTTTGTTTGCAGAATTGCCACGGGATATTGGACATCTCCCTAGGATCGGTCGAGCGGCTGCATCGGCATAATATCTACCCGATTGTGCTTCTGCTAAAGTTCCGACATCATAAACAAATTCGTGAAGTGTGTGATTCACATCATCTAAGTGCCGAGAAAATTTCGCAGAAGGAAGCGAAAGAAATGTTTGAACTTGCCACTAAATTAGAACAGGAATACAAGCATGTTATATCTGGTGAGTCATTTTTGTTCTTAATTCTATTTTTCATTGAATCCATTTTTGTTGTTTTTAATTTTAATTTTTGTTTTTAATTTCAATTTTTCATTGAATTCATTTTTGTTACTTTCAATTTCTATTTTTCAAAGGAGTCCATTTTTGTTTATAAATTCAATTCATCCACAACTTTTTCAGTAAAACTTTATTTCGCTTGTTGTTTGTCGAGTATACATAACGAAGCTCTACATAGCCATAGCATTTCAGATGTCATTGGTGTTAAATAATGGCTGAAATGTTTATATATATATATATATATATATATATATATATATATACATATACACATCTCTATACTTTTAAAATTTCATTTCATATAAGGTTCTTTAATGGTTTTAATATAGTTATTGATATTTTATATATATTTATATTTTTTCATTAAATTTAAAAAAAAATAAAATTTTGTTTTGCTTATGCACCAGTGTATACAAAAATAGTCTCTGAAGTGATAAAGAGGACATAGAAATTTATTTTATACATTTACTTGATGGTCCCGGGACATTTGAATCATTCGGTTTGTGGATCACTAGTTTTAAATAATAATTATTCTATGCTCCTAACAATTTTATCAAGTCTAGCCACAAAACAATGTTGAAGAATTTCCCTTAATTTTTCAGCGGTGATTCCAGCGAGTGTGGTGAACATGGCGTATATTTGTACTCAGGTGAAAGCTCACGTAGATCAACAACAATCCAAAACGCTTTGGGTGCCTTCTCAGGCCTTCTAGTGCTGGTCACGGTTGCTAAGTTTCTTCCTGATCTTGCTGTCCTCTCTAAAACATACAAATTTATTTTAAGAATGGTTGAATTATTATGAATATAAATCTTTATTTTATATATTTGTTGAATAGTTGAAATAATTTACATAGTTAAGTGTTGAATATTGTAGCTCTTCAATTGGCAATTATCCCATATTACAATGTTTGTTCTCGCTGCTTTTGCAGTGGACCACAAATTATACAATTTTCTTCAATTGGTACACTGCTATATGGACACCAATTCCCCAGTGGTGTTTAAATGGTCCAATCATTATTGTTATTATTTAAATGGAAAAAAAATGTTCAAAATTAATTGTATTTTCAAAAATATTTTTGTTTTTCAATAAAATATTGAATAGAATTTGTCGTTAAAGTCTGTGTGAGGGTTGGTACGAGTGGCAGTATTTATAGAATGATTTCTCACAGCTAACAGTGTGCAAATAAATTGGTTTTCCTTCTTCATCTTGCAGCTTACAATGTGCAAATAAATTGTTTTCCTTCTTCATCTCGCAGCTAATAGTGTGCAAATAATTTGTTTTCCTTCTTCATATTGCAGCTAATAGGGTGCAAATAAATTGGTTTCCCTTCATCTCGCAGCTAATAGGGTGCAAATAAATTGGTTTCCCTTCATCTCGCAGCTAATAGGGTGCAAATAAGTTTGTTTTCCTTCTTCATCTTGCAGCTAACAGTGTGCAAATAATTTGTTTTCCTTCTTCATCTTGCAGCTAACAGGGTGCAAATAAATTGGTTTCTCTTCATGTCGCAGCTAACAGTGTGCAAATAAGTTGGTTTCACCTCGCAGCTAATGGTGTGGAAATAAATTAGTTTCCTTTCTTCATCTCGCAGCTAATAGTGTGCAAATATTTTGTTTTCCTTCTTCATCTTGCAGCTAATAGGGTGCAAATAAATTGGTTTCCCTTCGTCTCACAGCTAATAGGGTGCAAATAAGTTTGTTTTCCTTCTTCATCTCGCAGCTAACAGTGTGCAAATAATTTGTTTTCCTTCTTCATCTTGCAGCTAACAGGGTGCAAATAAATTAGTTTCCTTTCATGTCGCAGCTAACAGTGTGCAAATAAGTTGGTTTCACCTCGCAGCTAATGGTGTGGAAATAAATTAGTTTCTTTTCTTCATCTCGCAGCAAACAGTCAGCGGTGGGCATTGGCCCGTTTATTTATATAATCGATCAATCAATCGCAGCAAACAGTGGAAATAAATTGGTTTCCCTTCTTCATCTGGTTGGTCAATGTATTTTTTGTGCTCATTAATACATTGAAATAATTTTAATTATTTTAAATTGATAATATTGTTTTTTATTCAAATGATAAAATTTATACCAATCAGGTACTCTTAATTTGTGTGACCAGTGGCAGAGTGCTTGTTTTCAGCATAATTTAGGAGGTTTATAAAATTTCCCTAACTGTACCAAGGTTTTTAATCAATAAAACATGGAATTACCCGATATATATTATTGTGAGATAAATAGAACAAAAATGCTTTCTTTAAAACAAGACAACTCGAAAATATATATTCAAGTTTGAGAAATAATTTAAAATATCAGTTTGTCAAAATCTCCCTGTAAATTTACCTTGAAAATTGACAGCTTGTCCGGCGGTTAATTGTTTGTTGGTTTCAATTCTCATTTCATTTGTTTTTATTCAAGGGTAATTGCTTGAATGAGTTTATTCACTTTTAAAATTGCAATCAAATTAATTGTTTTTGAAAAATATTTTATGGTCGTTTCTAGCTAATCGTTACTCGTGTTTGGAATATAAAATTCTGAAAGTTCTCATAAATTACAATTTAAAAATCTTTGCATAAATGTCTTTTAGTGAATGATGAATTTAAATATATTTGATTGTAGGTCTTTCTTATTTGCTCTTCCTGTTTAATCATAAATGAGGAGATTGTGTCCTTATCATCTATCAAAGTTTTCAGCTTTGTTTTCTTAAATAGTTTTGGATTAGTCTAAGATTTGTTATGTTTGTTCCTTACTTTTCTTTGCAGCCAACAATCTCACCCCTTCTTTTTAAATGTCTGAATGCACATAACAAGAGGAATAATACCAAGATTCTAAGGTGACTAGAAAGCATTTGATGTCCCTTGACTATTTAAGACAATCGGTTTAGTCAACGACCTTGGCCACATTGAAACACCGCTTCCCGTATGATCAGCGAAGTTAAGCAACGTTGGGTCTGGTTAGTA
>JARUHE010324252.1:0-19605 GCA_031471125.1 Archaeomysis grebnitzkii | reverse complement strand
ACACACACACACATACACACACACACACACACACATACATACATACATACATACATAAAGACATATGCATATATACATGCACACACACACTCACACAGACATGCGCATACATCCAAATACACATACACATACACACACACACATGCTCACACACACTTACATATAAACTTACAGTTCCACACAGACACACACAAACACACACCCATAAACCTACACACGCACATACACACACAAATCCTACACATACACACCTACACACACATACACACACACATACTTACCTACACATACACACCTACACACATACACACGCACACACCTACACATACACACACACAAACACACATACATATACACATACATCCAAGTACACATACATACATACATACATACACACACACACATACCCACTTACCCATACACCTACACACGCACATACACACACAAATCCTACACATACACACCTACACACACATAGACACACACACTTACCTACACATACACACCTACACACACACACCTACACATACACACACACACATACACATACATCCAAGTCACATACATACATACATACATACACACACACACATACCCACTTACCCACCCACACATACTTACACACACACACACACATATGCATACACATACCCATACACATACACATACATAAATACCTACACGCATTCAAATGTAAAGTGGGCAACATTGAAGGCTCGTGATTGGTGTCTAAGCCAATACTTTTAATGTTGAAATGGAATGAACTGTTCTCAAAAAAAGAAAGCGCTTCATAGCAATGTCTAATTCCTGTTCCAAATTATATTTTCTTGTCAGTAATATTTTAAATGTCTTGAAACTTATCTCAAACGTTCAATTGATTTTGCACATCTTTTATTGTAAAAACTTTATTAACTTGTTTTTGTTTGTGAAATTCCTCCTATATACTGCGACGTTGAATTGCTCACTAGTCAATTGTATTTACATTATAATTATTAGGTTGTGGTTTAAAAACCAGCTTCTATACGTGACCTGTGATTGTTGTTGTTGGGGTTGTGGTTGCTGTTGGTGGTGTTGGGACGGTGGATGGTTTGTGGACTTTAAAAATAAAAAATATTAATTTTACAGAAAAGTTTGTTTAAATGAAGGACATGACATTCTTCACTGGTATCACTAAAGATTTCTTTATTAAGTCAATATTTACTTATTAAAACATACGTTTCATTAAAAACTTGAAGTTCATGGCTAACCGAGATTTCTTTTTTGAAGGTTAACATAAAAGTTTATTAACAAAAAATAAAAGAACAGGAGATTTTTAGGTACTGTAGAATGTCTGAGTGGCTTTTTGGCCTAAAATTTGCATTTTTTTAAATAATAGACATTTTAGGAGTTTTTAGACTTAGCCAATTTACCATCAAATTCATGATTGTCCAAAAGTTTTTTCAAGCTTTAGAAATGTTTTCATTATACGCATATGAAACAAAAGGGTCAATATACTAATATAAATAATTGTATTAAAAAAAACAGTTTTAGAAACTGTTTTAACATACAAACACAGCTTTTAATGCGTAGCATTTACTCGTACTTGTTAAAGTGTTATCTGTCATTCAATTAACTTATGTTCAGAAGAAACTTATGATTGTTTTCATTCTAAAACATTCACATCATCATTATAACCAAACCTGTATTCAGTCAAAAGTGTTTATGACACGTCGTCCGTTTTGATACAAATATACAAATATCTTAAAATAATTCAGGTATTCGCCTTAGCTAGAATCAGAAGCTTTGAATGTTGCCCACTTACATCCACACGCAGTTAACTTTAATCTGAAATGGTGGTTCAGTTTTTTTTTAATTAATTGAAACAACAAAAATTAAGAATGTGTTAATTAAATTATAGTTTTGTAAAGATAAAAACTATAAAAATGTTGATGAGATTATTTAACAAATTTTAAAATTGATTGACTTCTATAAATGAAAATTTTAAAATTGTGTATATATATTCTCACGTTTATTTTATTTCTTTTTGTAACAACTTAGCATAACATTTAGTTTTAAATTTAATAAACAATTGTCCTATGTTTTTTAATTTATTTAACAATTTGTTTTTTTCGCTTGAAACTGTAAAAAAAACATATTCATTTGTTTTTGAATTGTTCTGTGAAACATAACTCAATGATATTTAATGAAAATTCAAACAAGTCAATTTAGTCTGTTTTTTATTTCCAAGAACGTCATGCAATTTGATTTCACGCAATAGAATTCCATTAAGACAATAAAAACAGAAGTTTTATTTACGTTTGTCAAAATTGTTTTTCCATTTAAAATTCTAAATTTTCTAAGAATATAAATATATTTATCTTGATTCACTTCCAGATCGTATTTTCAGTTATTGATTTGAGCAAAAAACATTTACTTCCAATGGCCACGTGACTGAACTGACATATGCACACAATGCTTAGGTTCATTATGGGTAGCAAACAGGGAGGTATGAGTTCCTCTACTCCAAAGGTGAACAAACGATACCTATGGAGATGATGAACGTATGCATTATTTGTGTATGTTCACCACAGTGCCAAAATTGTTTTGTGTTTGTCAACCTACCACAGTGCCGAAGTTGTTTTGTTTTTGTCAATGTACCACAGTGCCAAAATTATTTTGTTTTGTCAATGTACTACAGTGCTAAAATTGCTTTGTTCCTGTCAATCTATTATAGTGCAGAAATTGTTTTGTGTTTGCCAATCTATCACAATGCCAAAATTGTTTTGTTTTTCTCAATCTACCACAGTACCAAAATTATTTTGTTTTTGTCAATTTACCACAGTTCTAAAACTGTTTTGTTGTCAACCTACCACAATTCCAAAATTGATTTTTTTGGCAAAATGTTTTGTCAATCTACCACCCTACTTTTTAATTTTATTTAGTTTGGGAAGAATATTGTGACTTTTTGAAATGTATATTTATAAGTATTGTTATTGTTTATGAGAGCGAATTTTTATATATGCAGATTAACTTCGCTTCTTAAGAGTGGAGTTTCTTTAATAGATCAATTCAACAAAACACGACCAAATGCATAGACTAGCCTACTTGAAGATGAGAGCAAGTTCGTATCTAAAAAGTTTAGCTTCTCTTCTTAAAAATACTCAACAATGAGTTATCACCGAAGACTTCCTTGAAAAAGGGTCAATACCGTAAAGAAAATGACACCAATATTTATTTCGTTTTGTTTTTATTTGATAATATATTGAAAATTGTTAAGATATTGAATTTTCTATTATGTTTGTGATATTTTTTATTATGAATGTGTTACATATGTAATGCAAATATTTTATATTGTATATTTATATTGTACATTTATATTGTAATAAATGCCTTAATTAACCAATGTTGTACTATTATAGGCTTATTGTTTTGTACAAGATTGAAATAAAGTGTAAAGTGTATTATTAGATTAACACAAATAATAAGGTTCGTTAAAATGTCACAAAACGTAGGAACCGGTTTCAATAAACCAAAACAAACTCATTCAGATTAAAAAGTGTTTTCTAGCATTGATTTTTTTAAAAATTGATATTAAGTTTGCTAAATTTCAAATGTTTTCCTCTGAAATTATTTAAATGTCTTGTTATTTCACAAACTTATTCTGGTTAATGTAAATAAGTTTATTTTGAAAATTTAGGTTTTAGCAAAGTTTTATCATGTTTTTAATATTTCTAAATATTTCGATGTCTACTGACACCCATTCAGTAAAAATTATTTTGATCGATTTTTGAAAAAATAGCATTACATATCAACATTATCATATGTACTACAACTTCACGTTTTTAAAAGTAATATTATGGAAGAATCCATTGAACAAAAATGATCCCCGAAACATGGTCACATTTGAGACTTTTTCAAACTTGATTGTATAAGTCAAATGACGTCATTATAACGTCAAATATAACGTCAAATGACGTCATTAAATGTAGAATAGTTGAATCAATCTTTATTGAAAAAGTCGCAAATATGAACACGTCTACGGGATAAATTTCGTTGAACGGATAATAATGATATTTTGAAAATATTAAGCTCTAATATATATGTTAATATATATATGTTAATATATATGTTAATGTTGTTCTGTAAAGGCCAATTTAACAAAAAAAATCACTAAAGTGTTAATCTATAAAATAAACGTATTCACATTAACCATTTTTTTGTGAAAACACTATACATTTAAAAAATCAAAGGAAAAGAATTAGTATTTACCAAATTTAGTATTTATTAATTATTTAGTTTGCAAGGTACTAAAAAAGGTAACTTCGTCTTAGAAGATGTCCAAAACACTTTCATCGACTAAAAAAATATAAAACCCAAAAAAACTTGTAATGAAAAAATTAAAGAAAAATTGTAGAAGAACGAACCATAATTAAAGTTAATTAAACAAAGAAATTTGGCGCAACAATTAATTTAATCTTTGTTCGAATTAAAGAACTTTCAACATCACTTTTGTTTCCCAGAAATTAAATTGCAAACAAACATATTTTTCAAAGTAAAAAATTATATTTTTACAATTCTTCCAAAAATGGTTTAAAACTATTAGGTTTTGCGTGCAATTGATAGTCGATGACAACTGGTATTACAAGGAGGGTCACAAGCACTGACTATATATATGGATTGGCCCGCCAATATTCTTGTCGTCGAATATTTACATAATCTTGAAGCCACTTTACCGCCATGTTGAAACGATTTTTTTCTTCACTTCCGGTGCTATATTTAGATAGTTTAGCGGGTATAGGCTAAATTAAGGGTGAAATAAATAACAAACCAGTTTGCAGTTTCAGTTTAAAATAAAAATAAACAATTTCAATTAAATTCATTTTCTAAATTGAATACTTCAATGTTTAATGAACAACAAATTTAAGAATTGTATACTCAATCATTAACAATTTTGAATTTAAACTTTTTTCCTTAAAAAATTATTAGTTCAATAACAACGCAAGTTAAATTATTTTAGATCAAGCTTTTTTATGAAAACGCTTGAACAACGACCCAAAAATAAGAAGAAACATCGTCTTTCTAAAAGGTTACACTTGACAAGGCGCTTCGGCCATACCATATACAGTATTTAGGTCAGTGGACCCAAGGTTGCCATATGACACCATGTTTACCGTATTTATGTCGTGAAACCAAAAATATTATCATACAAAACTATCTTATGATTTTCAAAATTAAATACAACAAATTAGCATTAAGAACCTGATGGTGTGTTGCATGGTAGTTTTTTTGGTATTTACCATAATAAGATAAATTAAACGAGGAATGATACTATATTACAACTTTGGTAGTCCCCCAAGTACTAAGCAAACCTAATTTAGTTTAACTTCTCTAATGGATGATCAGTTTTGAATAAAAGTATCTTATTAATTAGCATTAAACAAATACCTTACACATTGAACTCATTTGTGAAAACAATTCAATAATGTATATTTTTATAATAAAAATTATGAATATTCTACAATTGGATATCATTTAAACAAATACTAGAGCGGATGGAAAACACTTTAAAAATATAAAAAACAATGAAAAACAAAACAAAAAGAGAGTTATATCAGCACATATAAAAATGGTTTTCATTTATCCAAACAATGACATACCTTTATTATTATACCTGATTCAGAGTATGTTTAATTTATTGGACGGAAAAAATATACTTACATGACATAATTTATAATTATGTTAATAAACCATGTGTTGTACAAAATGCTAATTTTTAGAATCTCCAAAACTTTAAAAAAAATTATTTTTTTTATTTTTAACTTAAACATAAGAAATCGTTTTCTATTTTACATGAACAAAGTTATTTGATTTATTTTCAAGAAAATTTGAATTTTTTTTAAAAATCTTTAAAAAATCTGTTTATATCAATAACTATTTATAGCTCATCAAAAATAAATTAAACCTCGTCATATTAAAGCAATACAGATTTAAAAAAAATAAATCTATGCT
The DNA here is from genome assembly GCA_031471125.1 of Archaeomysis grebnitzkii. Classification (NCBI taxonomy): domain Eukaryota; kingdom Metazoa; phylum Arthropoda; class Malacostraca; order Mysida; family Mysidae; genus Archaeomysis; species Archaeomysis grebnitzkii. The sequence goes on along the minus strand of JARUHE010324252.1, from coordinate 13,617 downwards.
GTGATGTAAGTTATCCAAGAAATATCCAACTTTAGTGACAGTTTTATGACAGTATATCAAGATATCAGACCACATTGTGATGATAGCAAATATTTACACAAATCTTTATTAGCATCTGTGAGTTATCTTGTGATCTGTTTTCTCATTTTATTTTTTAGTTTGTATTTCTAAAAACGAGAAGACATGACCAACTTTGATTGCCTATAAAGACGGATTCGTCACAAACAGTAAAGGTAACTTTCAATTTTATTTACAAACTATTTTAGTCTGTATGGGGAAAACAATGTTGTACATGATATAGTGTGTGTGTGTGTGTGTGTGTGTGTTTGTGTGTGTGTATGTCTGTGTGCGCGTGCGTGTGTGTGCGCGTGCGTGTGTGTGTACATGTGAGTATGCGTAATTGAGTGTGTGCGTATACAGTATGTGCTATTGTATGCCATGCAAAAAAAGAAATATAGAGGTGCAATAAACACATTTATTAGGGCGAAACATGGTTACGTAAGATTAATTTATTGTCTGCTAATTATTTAATAACACCGTTTGAAAAGATGTAAAGAAATACACTTCCTTATTGATGTAATTTACCAATTATTGTCATTTATTCTTTATATAAAATGCATTCACACTCAAATACGACAAATTTGCCAAGGTTAACATCTATTTAAATTTAATGTTTTTATTTTCAATATCAAAACGAGGGAGAACAGTAGTAAGTGTAATACTGATAAAAATAGTAATTATGAAAATAATAACAACAATGATGGTAACAATAAAATCAATCTATGTAGCTTTTAATTTACAGTGTGTGCCAAAATTATATGCAAATCGATTTTTTATCATAACTTGTATTTTTTCATAAAAACAGTAAATCTTGGAACAATTTATGGCAACACTAACAGATGTGACGATCTAAGATGTCAAACAGATCTGCGCTATAGTAAACAAATGGCTGAGATTTTTGTGACCTCTTTCCTGATTCAGCTTGCCAAACTTTTATGAAAATGATGCATAATATTCCAAATATGGACAAGTAAGGGCAGGAAATAAAATAAAATATTTTTTTGAATGTTTAATTACTATTTAATTACACCACAGCACTTTGTATTACAAACAAAGCTTCAGTTTTCTTTCATAGTACAATAACATTTTATATACCTACCATTTTTATGAATGAGAGAAAATATCCTTCGGTCCATTGAAGATGTCAAACTTTCGATTTCATCCGGTGAAATGTCTTTGGCAGCAGTCAAAATGGAATTCCAGAGATCATCCTTAGAGGTGTCCTGCCTTCCACAGGATTAAAGGCTCCTTTTCAGGATGCATCAGAGACTTTCCATGAGGTTTAAATCTGGAGATCAGGCTACCCATTGTATGGTTTCTCCATATTTGGCACAAATTATGTCCAATTATTCAGTGGTTAGCTTTGCAGCATGAGAAGGTGCATTATCATGCATAAAAAACATTATTGTTGGGACTGCCATTTGTTGTATACCAGGTAACAAGTTGTTCCTTCAGGAAGTCAAAGTAGAGTTTATCAGTCATTTTAACTCTATTTGAGACTCTGAATGGTCCAACAAGCTCATTTTGAATGATTGCAGTCCAAAACATCACACCACCACCCCTTGCTGACGTCTGAACCCTTGAGCACGTGGACTATCCTCATCTGATCCATCGAGGCCCATTCGACCCTCATCGGTGAACATATGAGTTTGAAAGTTTAGCTTCATATTATTTTTTACTAACAGCATCTTCTTTATCTTGTGGATGTCTCTTAATGGAGGGAAAGACTCTGGCCTTTTACATTTTCCAACCCTTTTTAGAATAGGACATCGAGTTGATTTAGGTGAATCAAGACCACCAGCAGTTTCAAATACTTCTTTACTGGTTTAAAGAGGGTTACGGCAGACGTCTTTCTTGATCTGATGCATAGTTTGATGCGAAACAGATGCTTGCTTTCGAATATTTCCCTTGTCAGAAAGTCCATTGCACTGAGCGGGATTAATGATAAAGCTTGTAATTAATGTTAAAGCTCTTAACAGTACGATGATTGTGAGGGAGTCAGAAATAAACAAGGGTAGTAGACGGGAAAATGTATTAACTCCAGATGAGGATGGAGGTCTGCAGATCAGCAGAATACAGTGCAGTCTGAGGCCTTATTTCGATGATACAATAAAATCACTAAGTACAATAAATTCGATAAATACAATAATATAAGAAATAAAAGAAATACAATAGTACAATAATACAAGAATACAATAATTACTTATTAACCCTAATTATTTGAACATAATAATATAAATAATTCAAGAACCAGTTCTATATCTCTAATGTTCAAACACTGTTAGATGTGCTGGAAGAGTTGCTGTAATGAAGGTACCAAGGGCTGAAGGTGCCTCAGTGTGACTGAGGGCAGGCTAACTGGAGTTAGGCTGGACCTAAAGGAATACACAACTAAGTAATACTGTACTGAAAGTACTAAAGGCTGCAGGTTTCTCAGTATGGCTGAGGGCAGGCTAGCCGAAGGGTTAGGCTGGTCTTACAAGAATACACAGCTGAATAATACTGTAATACTGTACCGAAGGTACTAAAGGCTGAAGGCGTCTCAGTCTGGCTGAGGGCAAGCTTCTGTAGTTAAAGGGAGGTGGCAGCTGGATAGGACGATTTCTGGTCGTAGGAGTAGCACTATTGGAAGGTGCTGTTCCAGGAAAGCTGCTGGTAAGTCCAAGGCGAGCTGCTGGTAGGTCCAAGGAGAGCTGCTGGTAGGTCCAATTAGAGCTGCTAGTAGATCCAAGGAAAGCTGGTGGAAGGTCCAAGGAGAGCTGCTGGGAAGAGTTGGTAGTTCGCTGTCCAGGAAGGAACTGATTTGACTGTTATTATTATTGGAATCTTGAAATTGGGGGAAAGAGAGATAAAGTAGTATATTTTTAGGAGGAAACAAGGGAAAGATAAGAAAGAGATAGGGGGATAGGGTGTCACTTGAGAGGGATTATCCAAGACACTTTCTGGCCGGGTTTTGCCGACTGCACAGTGTGTGAGGCCACCTTTCAGGTAGTCTATTCATTCACTTGTGAGAGAAATAGAAAGTGAACTTTGGCTTGACTGTCAAAGTTCATGTATGCCTTGTGACTCACACAAAATCCTTTCGAATTTTGTATAGTTTTCTCGAATTTTTTGGGTTTTTTATTATGGTGCCCAACAATGATCAATGTCCAATTATTCAGCTATTTCCAAGCTAGATCAATTATTATGAAGCCTTTCAATTATTTTGAACTTCTCAGTTGCACTTAAAGCAACTTTACGTCCCATCATGCATATACGTTTGGCACAATGCATGAGACAAGAAATCACAGAAATGGCCGCCGTTTGTTTAATATTACCTGGATCGGCTTACAATTTTAGATCTGCGCATGTATTGTTGTTGCTATAAAACTTGCTAAGTTTAACTATTGGTTATTGAAAAATACCAGAGTTATAACAAAACAAAAAATCGATTTGCATATAATTTTGGCACACAGTGTGTGATACTAATATAAACAGAAAAAACAATACGAACAAAAAGTTACAATAATAAAACTAAAACAACACGTCATTTCATAAATGTAATATTAAGAACAAAACAATTTGATGAAACACAAAAAAATTTAAAACTTCAAATAGTTTCTAAAACCGAATAACAATTTTTAAAAAATGTTTCGAAAATACTTATGTTTTATACCTTTGATGTTATTGTTTTTGTTTTTGTTATTAATGCTATAATTGTTTTTGTTACTAACAATTTTATTATTAGAAAAACAGTGAATATAAACTTTTTGGTATAACAGTTGTAGAATAATATTAAAATAATACAATTAATTTGGTAAAATTTGCTATAATATAAAGATTTCGCATAGGAAAATAGAAACTGATGTGAAGTACACTAAATAAAAACCAACTACATCGTTCACATTTCTTACATTCATTACCAATATGAACATCAAACAAAGAAAACAAAAATGGAAATGACAAAAACAAGAAAATAGTTCCTTAAGAAAAAGTATAATTGACAAAATTGGCGCCAAATAAAGGCAATGAAAATCTGAACACTTTCCCGCCAAATTGAAGGAACGTCAAACGGTTGTTCGAACATTGATTAAGGCGGACTAATCTTGTTTGCGCTTCTCTCGTGGTATGTCGAGAATTATAGACACAATCTCTCGTACGAAACCAACTTAACTCTATAACGATTTGCCATTGTTGCCATAGAGACTAAAGTACTACGTAGTTAGCATCGGAAATAATTCTTATGTTGAAATGGTTTAATTCCATTGGGAAGAAAGCGTTAATATTACAAGCATCGTTCACACGTTCACTCTAATTAACGTGTCTGTATACTTTTAATCTCTTTATTATTCTTTTTTGTTCTTTCTTGTCACTTAATAATTGTGTAATTACTTAATTAATTATATGACGTACAGTCAAGCTTCTATTTATACCGGTTTTACAATTATCATTTGATTTATCATTTGATCGCATTAAACCAGTATACGGGTGCTAAGCACATTTACCCCTACAATTCAACAGTAAATTGTGAGCCAGTACAGTCACCCATTGAACTACTAATCAAATCCAACGTGGCTTAACTTTATGACAATTTACGACAATTTAATTAACGTTGATTTACAAAAATATGTTTATATGTTGAATCATCTGTTGAACACCTGCATTATAATTGGTATAAGCATTCAAACATTTTACGTTGGAGTCAAATTATGACACTCTAAAAAACATTACTATTTTACACGCGGCGCTGTTAGGTTACCAGACTATCGCAACACAAGATGGTTTTCACTCGTTGTTGTCTTCACATCAATGTCGTTATAGCAAAAGTTTAGTATGAAATGTGTCTTTAGTGTTTAAATGTATAGGTTTTAATCAGTTGAGCACCTAATGAGCATATATTGAATGGGGCACTATCAACTAAAAAATAAAAACCTTCTTCAACAAGTAAAAACAATGCAAAAGTATGGTTTTCAATTATTTTGTTCTTTATTATTAAGGTTTAAATCATAAAAAAACATAACATTCATAGTTAAATTTCACTTGAACAAATAGTTTTCAAGAGACGAAGATTCTTATTGATTGTGCCATAAAACCATAAATTCAGAAACAAGAGCATCTTCAACTCAAAATATAAAAAGAAAAAGTTCAAAATTGTTTCATTATCAAATTTTAAAACATAGCACATGCAAATATCGACATTTGCTAGAAGTAAATTCAAATTGCAAAACGTAGTATAAATATAAAATATATAAATGGAATGGATGATAACTATTACCTCACAAGGCGGATTCGTCGTCGGCATCGGTGTTGTGTGTGTATGTTTGTGTGTGTTTATGATTATGTGTGTGCTTGTATCCGCGCGTATGTGTGTTCCTGTGTGTATGTGCATTTGTGTGTGTGTATGCGTGTGAGTGTGGGTGTGCGTATCTGTGCGCGCGTGTATGTGTTTGTGTGTGTGTGTGTATGTGTATGCATTTATGCGTGTATGTCTGTTGTGTGTCTCTGGTATGTACCTCTGGGGTGTGAATGAGATACACATATGTGCAGTGAAAACACAGTAGAAGTAAACAAACTCTAAAATATGTAACCAAAATATATAAATATGTTAATAAAATATAAAATAGGTAAACAAAATACATAAACATATAAAAAACTACACACATATATATGTATAAACAATGTACAAAAACATGTAAGAAAAAAATATAAATAAATATGCTAACAAACACCGAAATTCCTAGACAAGATGCAAATATATGTAAAAAAAATACATAAATATATAAACAAGACATAAACATATATACGTAATAAAAAATGCGAATGAAAGAAATGTTGAAAAAAAAGTATGGAGTAAAAATAAAATTTCTTTCATTTGTGTACACAAGAACAAAAACATTCGTATTAACTCAATATTAAATGTAATTCTGTTCCATTACGTCATTCTGAAAAACAAAATTCAATTTGTGTTTTTATTGGCTGGAACCAAAAACGTTATCAAATAATTTCTGAAGATGGCTTTTTATTTCAAATTAATGAACGTAAGATATGACTTAAATATTACATTAATTTGCATTAAGCAAATACATATAATTACAGCATACATTAATTTGCATTAGACACTATGTAATTACAGAACAATTACTTTGAAATTACTATTACAAGTTCATGTGCCATAAACAAGGTAATGGACTTAAGATATTAGTTATTCCTGAGATATTTCGTTTTTTAGCAAGACTAAGTTATGATGCAAATATGATTTGTTTTGTTCTTTGATTCACTTAATTTTTTGAGATTGTTTACCTTAAATGCAGTTTAAAGTTTTAATTTTAATTCAAATTTTGTTTTATAAGCTTAGATTTTAATTCGGGTTTAACTAATAAGATTAAATTTAAGTTTTAAACTTTAGTTTATATATAAACAAAATCAGTACAATAGTTGTTCCCCATTTTGTCTCTGTGAATATGAGGATGTCGATAACTAATATTTCGTATTGAATTTGTGTACGAGAGACGTAAAACATTGTTGGCAATCGTATAAAAAACATACCAGTCAGCAAACAAATACTTGTAGTGTGGCTATTACACAACTAAGATAACGTAGGTCATAATATAGCCATCCTTCATTATATTTCACGATAAAACCCAAAAACACACATGCTCTTTGGAGAAAACCTTATCACTTTATCATTCTGGCTACAGTGGTAGAAGGTATACCATTACGTTCCATGATTTTGCAGGCATTAATGTAAAGGAAATTTTTAAACTGCTGCCCTCAGCCGTTCAGAGTTCGCTCTTCAAACCACATGAACAATGAAGCTTCATTGTTCATGTGGTTTGAAGAAAGAACTCTGAACAGCTGAGGACAGCAGTTTAAAAAAATTCCTTCACATTAATACCCGCAAAGTCATAAACCAGTGTTCACCCGAGAGTGGTTTATCATTATTAGGTTCCATGTTTGGCATTGACAGATAGCTATAACTATTATTAATATTGTTATTAGTTACAAAAAAGAGTTTGCTAACCACACAACCATTATTTACTGAATCTTATACGAGGGTAATACAATTTTATATCATCTTGTACATGAATATAATAACAATAAAAATAATAATAATAATTATCTTTATTCGTAAAAAATACATGATGTAGTTCATAATTTTTTTTAATAAAAGTTACAAGTACAAAAACAAACAAAATTAAAACAAAAAAAGTATAATATACAATTAATCTATCATAAAACTCAACACATTCGGTATTATGACGTATCTATGCTATAAATCATTGTGTTTATGTCTTCCTTATCAAGATGATAGAATATTTTATAATCCCTCATGTGAATAAGTTATTTTAATATATTCATATTTCTGATAAATTGAAAAAACCTTCTAACTCTAATATTTCTTACTTTAAGCACATTCTTGGGTCTTTGATATCAGGACTTTCATTGCCAAGGTTTGTATTTGAAGCTACGTCCAGTCTCGCAGAGTGAACCAAACTATTGTGTTTGATCACATGCAGAGTGTGACCAAACTATTGTGTTTGATCACATGCAGAGTGTGACCAAACTATTGTGTTTGATCACATGCAAGACTTCATAAATGCTATGGTTTCGGCTGCACAAGTTGCGATTTCTAAAAGAAAACCATTCAACGATAAAGAGTTACCAGGTTGGAAAGAATATGTTCGAGGTTTTCGTAATAATTCAATTTATTGGACGAATCAGTGGAAATTAAACAACTGCCCTATTTCTTCGGAATTAAATGATGTTAGGAAATTAGCAAGACAGCAAAATCACTCAGCTGTTTCCTATGCAAAATCTAATAAGAAGTCACTCTTGAGAACTAAAGTAACTGATTCATTAATTAATAAAAAATTTAATAATTGTTCGACAATTATTTGCAAAATAAAGAGATGCGCTCCGACATGTTCATCTTTTGTAAATGGTTAGAATAATAAAAAAGACATCAGAGCTTTTCGGTGATCAATATATGAATCTTTATAATATGTATGATGATACAAAGGATATGTATGATGTTTTCTGTAAGGTTGATCAGAACAGAGTAAAAATATGCTGTGAAGGTAAGTGTGCTGATAATCACTAAATATTGTTCGAGCAAGTTAAGGATGCTGTAATCAAATTAAAGAACAATTAAAAAGGACTATATTTATGGACTCACGTCTGACCGCATTTTGAATGCAAGTTCATTATTATTTAATAAGCTATCTGCACTTTTTGAAGTATTAGTCAAATGTAGTATTACTGATTTTAAATTCAATTCATCCGTGACAATTCCTCTCATTAAAAACAGTAAACAAATCTTTTTCTGAAAATTATAGAGCTATACCCCTTAAGACTGTTATTAATAAGCTGTTCGAATATGTATTGCTGGGAATAATACAGGAAAATCAACGTTCTAATCATTTTCAGTTTGGATATAAGGAAAACTATTCGACTAGCATGTGTACTTTTGCCGCTGCTCAAACCGTAGAATATTACCTGAATAACGGATCTTCAGTCAATGGATTGTTCTTAGATGCTTCAAAGACATTTGATTCAGTGAGGCACAACAATTATTTGATAATTTGAGTAAAAGAGGTGTATGTCCTGTGATCCTGAAAACACTAATTAGGATGTATGGCAAAAATAACAGTAGAGTTAACTGGTCTGGTGTGTTGTCAGACTCTTTTACTTTAACTAATGGTGTCAAGCAAGGAGACATTCTAAGCCCGTATCTTTTTTCGGCTTATCTTGATAATTTAATGAAAGAGATACAAGCTAGTCGCATGGGTTGTTTTATGGGAAATACAGCGAAGAGAAATACGCAGAGGACATTTTGATTCTCGCGCCATTCTTAATATATATATGATTGGAAGCACTGAAAACACTTGACTAACTTTTATGTTTAAGATAGTCAAAATTGACATCATCAAATTGACTAACCTTTGTTAAGAGTGCAAACTTTTTTGTTGATTAAATCAACTTTCTTGAATCAACAAAAAATGTGCACTGTAGCAAAGGATATTCAAATTGATATGATTTCAACTTTGACTCTCTTAAACATAAAAGTTAATCAAGTGTTTTCAATGAACGTAGTTATCCTGGGATACATATTTATGCAATACAGTAACTATATAGATTCATACAAAATTATGTTATTTTATAATAATTTATAGTAAATTACAATAATTTATAGTATATTACAATAATTTATAGTATATTTTAATAATTTATAATCAATTATAACAATTTATAATAAATTACAACAATTTAAAATAATTTATATTAAAGTATGATAATTTACAATGATTTATAAAAAATTATGATATTTATACTAATTTATAATAACTTGGAACAATTAATAATAATTTATAATAAATTATAATAATTCATAATAATTTATACTAATTTATATCGTAAATTTAAATAATTTATAATAGATTAATATAATTTGTAATACATTAAAATAATTTATAATCAGTTTTGAATTTTTATAATTTACAATAAATTATAATCATATACAATAATGACTTATGTTAAAACATATAAAATAGTTTCACTTGTATTCACACTAAAACTATTTCATGCTAAGAAATGTATTTTTCTGATCACATTCTTGGAGTGCAGCAAACTGACCTATACAAAGACCGATCTACACTTTATGTGTATATATTTCACTGATTTTATCAACGTATTAATGTCCAACTTACATGTTGAAAACTTCACAAAATAAACAATAGTTTCAGCCTCCAGTATTTAGAAGGAAAGTTTAATGAAACAAACGACTCAGTAAATTCTCAATTGAGCAAAAACAATGTTGAAGTTAACTTGCAAAGATTTTTAAAAATTCACGTAAATATTCACTTAACATTATGTTGTTATTTTTTTTATCATTTTACGTCAAATATATTTAAAAATTGTTGTTTATTTGAATAAAAAGTTTGAATAATTTATACATTTTTAAACAGTTTTAAATAAAAGGTTAGAATCGTTGAGGATATAATCCATATTTGATTCTAAAGAAAATATATTTTGTTGCGAGCGCAATTCTTAAATCGTAACATGTTTTAATAGTTTTCATAAGGAAGATTATGTTGTACTATCGCTCAAAATATTTAGTTTTAAATGACTTTGTTGTTCAATGTGGACCAATAATAGATAAGCAAAAAATGCAAACTTCTGTTTCATTGGTAATGATCATTGAATAATGTAAAAGTTGATTTTTAAAATAACTCAGTTAATGAAACCTCTTATTTCTCAGATGCTAGAACATAAATAACACAAACATGCCATTGCATTGTATGTGCAATTTTGAAAATATAAAATGAGAAACTATGCTAAATCGTAATTGAGAGGGGAATGTGAGTACGAAACACAGATTAATGGTGTCAGACTTTTTGATAAGACAAATTGAGCAGGAGAAAAAGGTACTACAACCAAAATTAAAGTACAGGAGGTCGTAAGACCAAGAAATAAAAGAGATTTAAGGAATTGATTCTAAGTTCCGTCAGATTGTTAGACGATGTTAATACTTGGTGGGTAGAGAATAGCGCAATTTTTCTTAGAAAAACAGAATTTTTATTGGGAAGGACATCTTGCAGATAACCACCCAATAAAAATGAGAGGTAGTGATGGAGTACAGATACAAAGGAGAACATCAAAACGAAAAAATAAGCACGGGTTACTTATAATATAGGTAATTCCATAAGAAAACATGTTAACCTGGAAGAATACAAAGAAAGAAGCAAAAAATACAGTAGTAAGGGCAAAGACAAGTGCAATGAATTATTTTTATGATAACTTGGAAACATCAGAAGGGCGAATGAGAATTTTTAAGTTTGTAAAGAGCAGAGATAAAGCGACTAAATCTATGACTCAAATGAGACAGATCAAAGACAAGGATCGAAGTGTATTGTCAAGGGAGGATAGTATATGACCTAGAGGGAATAATATTCACAAACATTCTTAGATGAAAAAAACCCTAGATGAATAACAGGAGACGGTATCCCACAATAGAGAGCAGCTACGAACATCAATAGAGAAGAAGTCAAAAGAGCTCTGGGTAAAATGAAAATAGGGAAAGCAGTAGGACCTGATGGTATATCAGCCGGGGTATGGGAAGTGGGGATTGATATACTGTGGGACCTGATGTGTAAGATCTATCAGCAAGAACAAGTGCCGGACAGCTGGAGGAACGGTCTAGTGGTACCAATATATAAAGGGAAAGAAGATGCACAAGATTGCGGTATCTACCTAGGGATAAAACTAATATCACATACAATGAAGATTTATGATAGAGTTTTAGATGGAATAATAAAGATGGAACCACAATAAGGGAAGAACAATTCGGGTTCATGCCAGGGAGAGGTACGGTAGATGCAATATTTAGACTAAGACATACTATGGAGAAATAACAAGAAAAACAGAAAGGTCTACACCTGGTATTTATTGATTTAGAAAAAGCATATGACCCGGTTTGGAGATGTATGGGGGTAAAATGTGTTTCTGAAAAGTATAACAGAGTGATTCAGTACATCTACTCAGAAGCAACCATACAAGTAAAAAGCCCTGTTGGGTTTATAAAAAAGTTTATAGTGTGTGTTGGTCTCTACCAAGGATCAACTTTTAGTCCATATATCTTTGACATTGTGATGGACGTCATTACAGAGGGTGTGAGAAATGAGGCCCCTTGGTGCAATGTTTGCTGATGACATTGTGTTGGTAGACCTAACTAAAGAAGGAGTAGAACTAAAGCTAGAGAGGTGGAGGAAAGTACTTAAAGATCGTGGCATGAAGATAGGTAGGTTAAAGAATGACTATTTGTAGAAATAAGGAGAGAGAAAGGGGCACAGTGAAGTTCGATTTGGAAGACATTCAGTAGGTTGAAACTGTTGAATACTTGGGATCCAATGTGACGGAAAATGCAGATACGGGCTCTAAAATAAACCACAGAATACAGTGTGCGTGGATGAACTGGAGAAATTCATCAGGAATATTATAGACAAAAAAGTTAGTGCGAAGATGAAGGGAAAGTCTTATAAGAGTGTAGTTAGACCAGCGATGATTTAGGGGCTGAGACATGGCCAATAAAAAGTATCAAGAACGGAAAATAGAAGTGACAAAGATGAGATTGTTGAGATAGTTGTGCGAAGTCACAAGAAGGGATAGGATCATAAATGATACTATTAGAAGGTTAGTAAAAACAGCCAAAGTAACAAAGAAGGTTCAAAGAGAAGAGTACAGTAGTTTGGGCATGTAACTAGATGGAAAGAGAAAACGTGAAAAAGTGGCCATAAGCATGGAGGTAGACGGGAGAAGAAGGAGGGAAAGCACAAGTGAATGTCATTAAGGAGAAGGGGCTCAGAGAGCAAGATGCATATGACAGAGCAAGGTGGAGGAGACTGGCGGGCAACAGCGACCCCATATAGAAATGGGTAAAGCTGAATATAAAGAATATTCCTTGTTATCCCGCAAAAGAAAAATTTCACCATTTGACAAAAAATAATATTAAAATTGTGGCTTATGCTATGTGGTGGCAGTGTTTAGTTTATTTTCTGTACAACAGTTAAAAGGCCTTTTAACGTTATGATGAGTTTGGGCCCCATCAAGACTGGTATATAATGCGGTTTATATCGTATTTATGTTATGATACCATTAGTTTTACTATAGAGAACTACGTTACGATTTTCAAAAAATACTGCATAGTATGGTCAAGACATTGGCAAAGAAAATCATGATAGTTTTTTCCATTGTTACATAAATACTACGTAAAAATTACCTTGATATGCAAAGATTATGTATAACGTTATCTAACAAACATCATGGCAATGAAGAACATTATATATTTTTTGATATCGTTACAGTATTACGGCATACATAATAAGGAGTAAAATCATATTCCAGCCTCGGCCACATCAATATATTAAACTCTTTCCATGAAGAGCAATGCAAGAAAGTGGAAGAACTGTATCACTTTAATTTGCTTAATTGTAATAATGAAGAGACTGGAAATCTTTTTACAAATTGCGCTTAATTTTGTTAGAATACATTAATGACAAAAAATAATCATAATTCTGAAAACAAATATATTTTTTTCTCTTTTGATATTTCTGTTTGATGTTATTTTTCCTTTTCCAAAGTTTTCACTTTTTCAAAGTTAATCAAGTGTTGTTTATTTCAATAATTTAAATAAAACTCTATTTTAAGCTATTCAATTTTGTGTTCAAACATTTCTTCTAATTCAATGAAAGTGTAATTTCACATGAAATGAACTTTTAAGAAGTTTTTGAATAGAATTGAATTTCATTTTAAAAGTTTAGATTGTTTTAGTTTTAAAAAATGTAACTCTTAAAAATTATTTTTCTTTAACAAAAATGGAAACGAAATATCTTTTTTTGAAGAAATATTTTTAAATCTTAAATGTTTCAGTATGAGTTTGGAAGTAAAACGAGTGGCTTAATTATTATCTTCATTTTTTATTTGTTTTATAAATAAACATATAAATTACACACACACACACACACACACACACACACACACACACACGCACACACACACACACACACACACACACACACACAC
>JARUHE010324241.1:0-11245 GCA_031471125.1 Archaeomysis grebnitzkii | reverse complement strand
ATACACCCAATAAATAAAAATGATCTCTAAAGTAATTATATATGTCTTACTTACATAAATATACGATATCAGATCATAAATTTATCTAAATGAGGTGTATTAAAATTTGAATACTCTTTAAATCAACAACGTGGATATTAATTAGTTTAGTTTGTCGTATGTAAATAAAATAATAAAATAATAAAATAAAGTAATGTAACTAACACTAACTATCGAATGTCGTGTGGAACAAGTTGTTTTGAAAGATGTTGACTAGATGTCCACATATGTAGATAAATATGTATTTTTAACGATTTGTGTTCTCATGAAGCCAATTATGTAAAATTAAATGAATTCTAACAAGTTTTTTTTGTAAATCATTATTAACGTTAGTTTCACAAATACCCAAAGCCTTTGTGTAGTTAATTACTCTAATATAACATCCATTTTAATGTTTGTTAAACTATTTTTTAAATTTGAATCAAAATTAAATTTATAAATAAAATAAAATATTTTAGAAAGTATATTTAATTACTGAATTGCGATTAAATATACCAGAAATTTTCATTCATTGCAGGTAAGGATTTATTCGTTTCATATAATAAGTCTTATTTTCAATAATGACTTTAACGTATTTTTTAGATAATAAATATTTATCCGTTAAAAAGCTATGGAAGCTAACCTATGTTGTCAGGTTTTTCCCACCTTTTTGATGACGTCTGTTTTTAGCCCCGCCTTTTTGATGACGTCAGTAGCTAGCCCCGCCCTTCTTGAAACCAATCTATATTCCAGCTCTTTTGATGACGTGGGGAATTAGCTCCGCCCTCTTCGTGACGATAGTGTTTAGCCACGCCCTTTTGATGACGTTATCTGACATAACAGAGCCCCATCGTAACAGCTTCGGAATATTTAAAGTAAAATTTTCGACATTATTCAATTGCAACGATTTTGTGAGAATGAACTGAAAAGACAATTCTCGAATGGCAACATTAGCCAATGTTCACAAAAGAGATTCTTACAAAGGGAAGAAAAGATTTTTGACAAATGAGAAGAACAATTATCAACTTTTAGTTCTAGTTTTAGTTTTAGTTTTAGTTTTAGTTTTAGTTTCGGTTCTAGTTTCAATTTTAGTTTTAGTTTCAGTTCTTGTTTTGTTGTTAATTTAGTTTTAGTTTAGTTTGACTTTATTTTAAACTTTATAACTAGAGTATTAAAGTTATTTTTACACCATGAACTTATAAGGACTTAGAGCTTGATAAATATCATTGTCTGATTTTAATTTCTAATTTGTCAATCAAATCAATTTAGCTTAATTGCTTATAAAAATTAAATTAAGTTTCTTCCAAAATTGGGTAAGTTAAATAATTAATTTTTAATTAATTAAAAAAATATTCATTTTTTCACCGATTATTATAGAATAATTTTTAAATTATTTAAACCTCCTGTTTAAATTCTTAAAAAAGATTAGTTCAATTTTCGTTTGAATAAACTCTCATAATGTATTTTATTTCTTAAACTGTCGAATTTGTTCATTTGGTTAAATTAATTCCATCGTCTATGTCCTAATCGTAAAACTATTTTTTACTTAAAAATCTAATAATTAATTAAGTTTGTTAATCAATTAAAGACAACTTTTCTTAATATAAGCAAAATTATAAGAAGAACCGTCGATAAATTTAATTCTCAATGCAAAATAAACTTGACACAATCACTTTACAACTGACGTAATTTTCATAGTTTATAATTGTTCTTATATTTATCTAACTATATTAATGATAAATTAATTTGATATACTTAAAACATTTTTTAAAGTAAATAAATGTTTAGTTTATAAAATAAATAAAAAAAAACACAAAAAATCGCAAATTTAAAATTCCAAAACTGAATTTATATTCGAGTTTTTTTTGGTTGTTCTAAAAGAGAAAAAGATCCGATTTCAACCATCGTTATATAACTGATTCCTTCAGGTCAACAAGGGTTAATTCAATGTTAATTTCGTTGTATTTTATTCCTTACTGCAATAAAATAATTAGGAGTTAAACGGTTAAGTGTATTTTATTCCTTACTGCAAAAAAATAATTAGGAGTTAAACGGTTAAGTGTATTTTATTCCTTACTGCAAAAAATAATTAGGAGTTAAACGGTTAAGTGTTCTCAGAATCTAAATAAATTACGGATTTATTGACAGACTTCACAAGTGTTTCGCCTCTCTTGTATTGACTTACATTATAAATTGGTGGAATTACTAACTTTTTAATGGTTTATTATTATTAACTTTTTTAATGGTTTATTATTATTAACTTTTTAATGGTTTATTATTACTAACTTTTCAATGGTTTATTATTATTAACTTTTTTAATGGTTTATTATTACTAACTTTTTAATGGTTTATTATTACTAACTTTCTTAATGGTTTATTATTATTAATTTTTTTAATGGTTTATTATTACTAACTTTTTTAATGGTTTCTTATTATTAACTTTTTTAATGGTTTGTTATTACTAAATTTTTAATGGTTTATTATTATTAACTTTTTTAATGGTTTATTATTACTAACTTTTTTTAATGGTTTATTATTATTAACTTTTAATGGTTTATTATTACTAACTTTTTAATGGTTTATTATTATTAACTTTTTTAATGGTTTATTATTATTAACTTTTTTAATGGTTTGTTGTTATTAACTTTTTTAATGATTTATTATTACTAACTTTCTTAATGGTTTATTATTATTAATTTTTTTAATGGCTTATTATTACTAACTTTTTTAATGGTTCCTTATCATTAACTTTTTTAATGGCTTATTATTATTAACTTTTTTAATGGTTCATTATTACTAACTTTTTAATGGTTTATTATTACTAACTTTTTTAATGGTTTCTTATTATTAACTTTTTTAATGGTTTATTATTATTAACTTTTTTAATGGTTTATTATTACTAACTTTTTAATGGTTTATTATCTTTAAATTTAATGGTTTATTATTATTAATTTTTTAATGGTTTATTATTTAATTTTTAATGGTTTATTATTACTAACTTTTTAATGGTTTATTAGTACTAACTTTTGTTAATGGTTTATTAGTATTAACTTTTATTGGTTTAATATTACTAACTTTTTTAATGGTTTATTATTACTAACTTTTTTTAATGGTTTATTATTACTAACTTTAATGGTTTTTTATTACTAACATTTTTAAATAGTTTATCATTATTACTAACATTTAATGGTTTATTATTACTAACTCTCTAATGGTTTATTATTATTAACATTTAATGGTTCCTATATATTACCAACTTTTTTAATGATTTATTATTACTAACGTCTTACTGGTTTATTATAACTAACTTTTTAATGGTTCAACTAACCTTTCAATGGTTTATTATTACTAACATTTAATGGTTTCCTATATATTACTAATTTTTTAATGGTTTATTATTACTAACGTCTTACTGGTTTATTATAACTAACTTTTTAATGGTTCAACTAACCTTTTAATGGTTTATTATCACTAACATTTAATGGTTTCCTATATATTACTAACTTTTTTAATGGTTTATTATTACTAACGTCTTACTGGTTTATTATAACTAACTTTTTAGTGAATTGTTGCTATTAGCTGTAATAATTTATTATTACAAACGTGTTTAATGGTTTGATACTACTAACTTTGCTAACTTTAATTTATTTATATTTATTATACAAAAAATTTGTTCTTCAAAAGCACTTCTAAATTTATTCTTCAAAAATGTTTTTAAAATTATCTTTCAAAAGCATTTTTAAATTTAATTTTCAAATACACTTTTAAAAGTATTCTTCAAAAACACTTTTTAGTTAATTCTTCAAAAACATTGTTAAATGTATTCTACAAAAACACTTTTAAATTTTATTTTCAAAAACATTTAAAAAGTATTCTTTACAAACATTTTTATAAATTCTTCAAAAAAAACTTTTAAAAGTATCATTCACAACATAAATTTATTGTTCAAAAACACTTTTAAAAGTATTATTCAAAACATAAATTTATTGTTCAAAAACACTTTTAAAAGTATTATTCAAAACACAAATTTATTGTTGAAAAAACTTTTGAATTAAAAGCAAACCTCAAATTGTAAATAATAACATTGCCTGTCCGTCGAAATCTTTGAAGTCAATCACTTGCATTTATTTTCACTTTCAATTAATCTTTCAAAATATTTTCATGGTAAGTTTTTTTATTTTGGTTTTATATTTTTTTTTATTTTGGTTTTATATTTTTTTTAGTTTGGTTTTATTTTTTTAAATATTTTGAAGTCTTAAAGTTTGTTTCACGTTTTTTCTTCGCATACAATAAGGGTTGTTTCAGTATTGAATGTAATCAATTTTGACTCTTATGATAAAATAGGTCAAATGTTTGCTTAAAATATTTTTTTTTCAACCATATCTTGTATAATGTTGAGTACGATATTTTTCTGTTTTTAAAAGTAGGCAATATTACGAAAAAAATAAATTATTAACAATCTGGTGAATACTAAAAACAATTTTTAAATAAAGTTAAATGTTAACTTTAAAAACTAACTTTTTATTTAGTTCATAAGAAAAAAATAATTTTTTTTGTACGAGCTTACATAAAAATAAATATTTTTCTTAGTATAATGAAATATAAATATAGTAATGATGTAATTAAAAATGGTTCTAATTTAGAAAAATTAGAGAAACAACAAATAAATAATATTTATTTATGTCTAAAACATTAAAAGTATTTTGGATGAAAATTTGAGTTTTTTGGCATTTGTTTCCCATGAGTTTGGATGCCTCAAACTCGTTTGGTTGCCTCAATTACGCGCGATAATTCCTACTTACGCCCTTAATTATATTTTTGGCAACCTTCCTCCGTCATTATCGTCGATTCAGTAAAAACTTTATTTAAAAAAAAATGTTGATGTTTTGTCATACTTCTTGCTTCAATAAAAACTTTATTTATAAATAAAAATATTGATGTTTTTGCCATACTTCTTGGTTCAATAAAAACATTATTTATAAAAAAAAACTTTGATGTTTTTTCATACTTTTTTTTCCAATAAAAACTTGATTTATAAAAAAATATTGATGTTTTTGTCATACTTCTTGGTACAATAAAAACGTGATTTAAAAAAAATATATTGACGTTTTTGTCCTACTTCTTAAATGTTAAATGTTATATCACTTTTGTATAGGAAAATTAAATTAAATAAAAACTTTATATGTACGTTTATTTAAAAAATAAGGAATTAATATGATACCAATTTTTATGTTTTGATAAAATAAGTATTTATTTATTTATTTATTTAATATTTATTTATTTCTTTATTTATTATTTAAAAATAAGGAATTAATATGATACCAATTTCTATGTTTTAATAAAATAAGTACTTATTTATTTATTTATTATTTATTTATTTATTTATTTATTTATTATTTATTTATTTATTTATTTATTTATTATTTAAAAATAAGGATTGAATATGATATCAATCTCTATGTTTTAATAAAATAAGTATTTATTTATATATTTATTTGTTTATTTATTTTATTATTTATTTATTATTTTAAAAATAAAGAATTATTATGATACCAATTTCTACGTTTTAATAAAATAAGTATTTGATGTAAAAAAATATAATTAAAAATCATTTTTCCAGAACACTTCAAACGAAAAACGATAAAATAGCAAAATCAAGTTTATCATAAAGGTCAAGATAGAGCAAGCGAGCCTTTTTCTTGCTGCCTTGTTAAACACGCTAGTAGCTGAAAACAAGACAGTCCTGTGTGTTTAACCTAATTCTTAATATTCCACTTCTCCACAAAATTATGCTCAAAAATACCAAATAACTTTGCCATGGAACATCATTTTCTTTCAAATTAATTCTATTCTCTTAAAATTATTTAAAAAAAAATTTTGTTGGATTTAGTTCATTTTTGTTTTATGTTTCTTGTATAATTTTGCTTTTATTATTTAAAAAATAGTATTTATTAAAACCACTTTATCTGTCAAACTTATTATTTCATGTAAGATAAATTTTTATTTTTATTAAATAAAATATTTTAAAATACGAAAATTTATATATTGGCGATGATAATGATATCGAAGGCATGATATTTGATACATTTTGAAAAATGATATAAAAGAAAAACAAACAAATTCGAAGTCAAAGTCACCCTAATTATGTTTAATTATGTATAAATTACCCTAAAATATTTGCGAATATTTTATATAGAATTAAAATTGAACAAAATGTCGACTCACTGTGATCACATTAAAAAAAGATTAAAGATAAAAAATGGAGTAATAAAAACAACAAATTACAAAAGATTAAAAAAGTTAATGCAGAAAAATTTAAATTTAATTTAAAGAAAATATTTAAATTATTTGAAAAAATGAAAATTGTTCTCAGCCAAATTGAAACGAAAATTGGTTGTTCAGGAAATGGGTTGGTTTGATGTCCAGAATTTGGTTTTATTTTCATTTGTTCTTTAGGCAAAAACATTGAAAATATTGATCAGTATATTTATATTTACATGCAAACAAATAAATCGCTTTGAAATAAAAATAATAATATTAATTGTTATATAACAGCCCAATAGTTCTTTGAAATAATTTTTCAGACTCATATTTAATTATTAAGATTATGGATAACTAACTACCCATACCAATATAAAACGCTTCCTTTCTGCTCGGGGACAAAGTGATCAAAGCTAAACTATATCAATCATTTATTTTTTATATTATAAAGATTAATTTTCTTATAAAAAAGAAACATTTTGTTACAGTGTTTTGTTTTCATTTGAATAGTTTCACCAATGAATTTATAAAAATATCTAAATAAACAGGCTTTGTGGGTTCTTAAAGTTGAGGTAATAAATTAAATAATTTTTTGCTGTCTTTAATCTTTATTATTTCTTTATTATTTGTTAACAAATTTCTGATATGATTAATCAATGTCAGTAGCAAGTGACTTTCTCATATCTTTACCAACTCGTATCCTCCACTGAAGATCTGCGATGTACAGCTTGTTCAAAGATACTTAATGAATAGTTAGGCCAATATTAGTAAATCATAGGGAATCTCAAGTAATCTTAGTCAATCTTATGAATCTTAAGAAATCTTAGTGAGTTCTGGTGAAGTCTAGTGAACACTAGTCAATCTTAATGAATGGATATTTGAAATTGCTCTTATGTTCTACATGCGTACCTTAGAAAGCATTCCACCTCACTGGTGCTAGGCGTATCGGAGCATTGGGAGCATTCTTCATTTGTGTTTTATAAACTGTGCTAATGACAATTATTATAAGTTATCATTTATTTATATAACTGCTTTATTTATGTTTAAAATATGCCAATGACAATTATTATAATGTTATTATTTATTTATATAACTGGTTTATTTGTGTTTCAAATATGCTAATGACAATTATTATAATGTTATCATTTATTTATAAAACTATTTTGTTTGTATTTATGTCTTAGAAATGCAAGCCTCACCCTGGATTGTGTAAGACATAACATCTGTTATAAATATTTACTCTATTGGTGAATTTAAGCAATTCTTTTGCATGTTTGTTTTTTTAATATTTTATTTTTAAGCCTGACGCAAAAATAATTTGTTAAGCTTATGGTATTTTCTTTTCTTGTTCTTATTTTATATATGTAATTTAAAAAATGAATTATGCAGCAGTTTTTTTCTTTTAATATTTTTTGTTTTCCTTTTTTTATTTTAAACTGAGTTAACATCAATTTCCAAGGCACGTCTCGTCATTGCTAAGCTTGAGGTTTTGTTTTTTCAAACATTTTCAATTTTTTATTATTGTTTTATTTTATTTTTTAAACATATATTTTTGTTTTTATAATTCTTATTTAATTTTATACATCGAAAAAAACATCTCAGTTTTTATGAATCATACTAAAAATCAGAACTTCTATGAGATCGTGTGAATGCCCAGGTGGGTGGATGTTCACAAATAGCTTGTTTGTTTTTTCACTACATTTTTGAGGACGTTGCGAAAAGACGCCCAGTTTTATGATAGCGATCTGTTCCAAAAGAAATGCCAAATATTAAAAAAGTTTTAATATTTTTATTAAGTATTGTTTTGTGTAAAGTAATTTTTTCAAATTTATATTTACAAGAAGTATAATTAATTTTTCACATGTTTTAATAAAGTTATTATTTTATTTAAAATAAAAGTATAATTATTTCATTTATCTGATAAATTGAAATACAAATCTAAAATCTTTGGAATAATTATAAAAGTAATTTGACGTTGGTGGTGAAATTAATTTTATTCCTAATCATACTTAACACATCACAGGCACAAGACTTTTCTCCAGGTCTTTCAAATCTTACATTTAAAAACACGTTAATAATCTTTAACTCTTTCGTGTTTACCTCGAATGAACCAAACTTGTTTTATGGGTTTTTAATTTTCGATTGAAAGCAATGGATAATTCAATGGATCAACTACAGTTCTTTCTTTAAATTAGGTTGTGGATGACAAATTAAATATATGTTTGAATAATGTTATGCAAAACAATAAAACAATAATTTTAAAGGAAGTGTATACACCTTTTCAACCGAATACTCATATTAACACATACAAATTATAGTTTTAAAATACATTTGTTAAATGTATTTACATGTTAAATACATTTATTACATTTATTTAAATGTATTTAAATGTAATTGAATGTAATTAAATGTATTTAAATTTTAAATGTATTTAATTTTTAGTGGACGAGATTGGTAATCCTTTAATTTGTATTTATCAAATTTTATAAAACTTTATTTCAAACAACTCTTTATCTTTAATTTTTTCATCGTGTACCCATATGTGATAGAAACAAAAGTCTTAATTTGTTCTTTATATCATTGATTTTTACTACAAAGCACCGCTAAATGACGTTCCTAATGCATGAAAAGAAACAATTAAAAAAAAGAAAACCGCATAAAAACTTAAAACTAGAAAACCGTTCACAGTGTTCATTTCAGAAGGATGTGAATTTCCAAAAAAAAACTTCTTTATCAAAATTAAAACTCAAACAACGTTTGAAAATGTGATTAAATTTGAAAAAGTGGTTCGCTGAAAAACTTGGAAATAACTAATTATACAATTTCATCTGCAATTATTTTCATTTAATTTAGTTTTGATTGCCAACCTAAAGTTGTTAGCTCAGCGGGTGCGCGGTCATCAGTCTCTGGCCGGTGCTGAGAGAATCTGACGATGCCTTTCATCCTTTTTTCTCTGCCCTGAGACGAGTTGTGAATTTTGGCAGTTCAATTATTTCTTCAATTAACGTTTTATTTCTCAACAACTTTTTTCCGTATTTCGTCCTTTAAATATACTTGTTAGGATAAGTGCAAGGACAGATATTAATAATAATAACTACTTTAGTTTTTTAAAAATCTTTTATACAACGATCTTAACCCTCTACCACTTGAATTATTTTTTAATATTACCATTGTTTTAATTATATTTTGAATTAAATGTTTTGTTCCCGGAGAGTGACATAAAGCGGTACAGGGTTAAGGACACATAATATTCATTATGTGCCGCTTCACATTATAACTTGATAATAACCACCCATACAGGAGCGTATCTTGCTGACATACGTAACTTTTTCCTGCGAGGTAAACAAAATTAAGATGATCTATGAGCCAAAAATTCTTACATATCTTCCAATAAACAAGAGTTTTCGTCAGCTGAAAAATTATTAGAAAAACATAGTTTTCAATTGTTAATTCAGATTTATAAATAAAGAAAAATATACGAATTTTGTTTATTTTTGTTACACTGTCTTACAACACCCAACGAAATAATTCAAACGTGTATAAACGTAGTTATTTTATTTTTGAATACCTTTATTTTTTGAGCGATAGTACAATCGTACAAATTACCTTCAAAAAAGTTTTAATCATCTGGAATGTGTGAAATTTTCCGAAACTTTTTCATTTATTTCATCAACGAAACCACAACTGGGAGCGACCAATCAATTTGGAAAAATTCACAAGTTTTTCCATTGACATATTTCCACAAAAATGGAAAATTGTTTTAAATTATTTGAAAGCAAACAAATAAACCATTTTTTTTCATTTGCAAGATTAAAATGCATGAATATTCATTATATTCTATGAGTTTTGTAGTACCTATATTACTATCGGTAGTTTCATTTGAAAAGATTATATTGTAGATTATGTATTTTATAGGTCCCTTCTGTTAGAATTAATACACTTAATTTTCTAACAATCGTCATTGGCTCGAACTAAATAATAAAAAATCATATACATAGAATAATAAAAAAAGTATATAATATGATATACAGTATATAATATAATTAGCAGTATACAATACAGTATACACTGTATAATATATAAAATAATGCAAAAACTGTTGTTTAAGCAATTGTAAGTTAATATAAACGACATGAAAAAGGTATCAAATTGATGTTACGTCTTTATTTTTCCCGCGTAAAATGTATCAAGTTGCAGCATTTGTGTTTATTTGTATCAATATGAGACTCGCCTCAAAACATTTTATTTATTTGTCATCAAAAAAGTAAATTTGATATCTATTCAAAACATTTTCTTTCGTTGAATTATTCTTGACTTTCTATTTCAATTGTTTCATTATAGAAGTTCTAAGATAGAAGTCTGTTTTTGAAGGAGCTTTTGCATTCGGTTAGATTTTGTTAGAATTGTTAAAGTTTTAGCTTCAATTTATATAATTCGTGAAAATAGATCTACATGGCCTATGCTACCAGTCTATCAATAGAGTATTTAAAGCTCATATATGAAAGTAGCTTGAAAGTAGTCAACAACATGACCACGTTGGAAAACCACCTATCGTGCATTAGACAAGTGAAACCACATTGGCTCTAGTTACCTTTGGATGGTTGACCACCTTGAGAAGCAAGACAATGTATATCGAAATAAAAATTTGGTTGATGTATACCGAAATTAAAAATATAAAAAATTAATGATAATAAATAAAAAAACCTGAAAATTGGCACACCACAAAACCGTCCCACCGATGAAGAAAAAATCTCCAAATGAGGGAAGGAATGACGACCTCAAAGGCTGACGTCTCCATTAATCTGTCGGAGTTCAAGTCTCGGATTTTGATGGATCAGAATCACTTGAAACGATTCTTCGGATTTGGTTTCTTCCAATATTAACTGTCAATCACGACCGTCTGGAGGGAAGATGATTCATTTGTTCGACGAATCTCTCTTTTAATTTATATGTATTTATATATATA
>JARUHE010324230.1:0-11245 GCA_031471125.1 Archaeomysis grebnitzkii | reverse complement strand
TAATAATATAATAATATAATAATATAATATATATATAATACTATAATATAATACATTGCTATAATACATGGCTAATAATATAACAATATAATAATATATATATATAAAAATATAATATAATAATATAATAATATAATAATATAATAATATGATAATATAATAATATAATAATATAATATAATGTAATACATGGCTGTAATACTTGGCACAGTGACAATTCGAGCTTGATCTGTTTTATGTTCATTAATATCTCAAAATTTGAAAGTCTACTTAGATGATAGGAAAACTTGATTTATAATATAATTGGCGCATTCAATTATTTCACAATCCTAAATCTAGTTCTTAACCGCCATCCAAAACAATGCATATCTCAATAAAATAAACTATCAGGTTTTGGTTAAAAAAACAACTATTTAATTTGCATCAAAATTGTCGTCGTCCGGACCAGATTTTTGTCGTTAACTTTAAGAAAATTAATTTTATTGTGTAGGAAAAATTAGTCCTTTCAGGAGGTAAAGTTTTAAAGTAATGTTTGTTCAGAATAAAATTGAAGAATTTTAGCTATAATTATTTTTCATTTAAATTTTACATTTGTATGTTTGTTTAAATAATAGTTATTTTAAATGTTTTTTTCATGAACTAATGCTTAAAAATCCTTGACCAAGTGTTCGTTCTTACGAATGTTTATGGTTAACCAAAATAAAATCTGATTTTATTTTTAACTATAATAAAAGAAATGCTCAAGAAGTTCGTTAGTTTTGTATCGAGGGTGTGAGCACAGCCAGCGTTGTCGTTTTTGTCCGAACAACGCTTTTTTATTCATTTTAGAGGAACGTTTGTTTAGAATAAAACTTAGGATTTTTAATTATTACTAATTTCTATAATTTTATTTTTAAATTTATGGGTTTTAAATAATAGTTTTTTAGGTGTACTTTTAAAAACTTCGTAAAATCAACTTTTTTGTTTCCCTTTTTAAATACATGTTTACTTAGAATAAAATGAAGAACTATTCATACCAACAACTTTTAATAAACTTTTAAAACAAGCGTATATATAAAGCTATATAAAGATCATAATAGGTTTATGGCTGTATGATTAGTTTTGCAAAACATTATAGTATTATTAATAAGACAGTTGTTATAATAATATAAAATACAATTTAAAACTGCATAGTCATATCATAGTCAAATTTGGGTTTCCAGATCTTCTCTATTATTTTGATAGGTGTTGGTGCTCACAGGAAGCGACTTCCCAATTAGTAGTTATTGAGTGTTGAGTGTTCGTGTTAGGTTTGTCCTTGCTTTGTGTGGCAATGTGTTCCTTAGTGACCTTTTTGAAGGTTTTCATTCTCAAAATATTTTCAAGTCCTCACTGATTATTCAATAGAAAATTGCTTAAATAATTGAATCTGCAAACATACCTGGAATGATATACCATTTCACATCTCACTCAACCAAGGAACACGTTTTTAAAATCAAAATTAAGAAGTTATATTAAAATGTGACTACGTCCGTATTATCCTAATAAGGAGGAATGTCAATAGCATCATTTTGATGTTTTCAAGTAATAGGAGGTAAATTTAAATCTGCACTGAAAACACTTTACTAACTTTTATTTTTAATATAGTCAAAATTGAAATAAAATTGACTATCCTTTGTTAACAGTGCATACTTTTTTGTTCATTCAATCCACTTTCTTGTGATTCACATTGTACTAATTTGATTATGCCAATTTTGACAATGTTAGTTAAGTGTTTTAAGTGTGGACTCTATTCTTATAAAGGCTTTACAAGAAACCTTTAGTAGCTCTAAATAATTATGTTAATCAAGACATAGCTTATATTACATAGTAAGGCATATTTATATATTACAAAAACATTATGAAAGTTATAACATAATAAATATGTTTTTAATAGAATCAAACTATCATTTCCATAATTAGAGTAATATTAATAATGTAAATAATTAGACAATAAGTTTGTTTTCAATAATTATAGATTCCTAAATTTACTTGTATATTTTTGAGAAATAACTAAAAACAATTATACTTTATAACAAATTTAATTAAATTAATACAATTCAATAATGTTATGATAGTAATACTAATTCATTTAAGGTATATTTATTTGACTTATAATTTAAAAATGTTAATTCATTATTTATAACGTCTAACCTTCCATCTACGATGTTATAATTCGTTTCATTGTTATTAACAATTTTTTGAGTTGTTTGTTTCGAACATTTAATCACAATTCTTGCAAATGACAAATCGAAGAAGTTTTCAGTTCCCTTAGTAAATAATATCATATGTTGAGAGAACCATAATGTTCTAACTGGTTATTACTGGTTCTAACTGGTTCTAACTGGTTCTAACTGGTTCTAACATAATGTTCTAACTGGTCTTTCTATCCCAATTCGATGCTGAGGATACTGCAATAGCTGTGCTATATAAAGTTAGATAAGATATTTGTTCTATGTGTCAACGTACTTAGAGTTAAGTGGATGTATGAAATAATATACATACATATGTATATAATGCAATCTTGCTTAAATAAAAAAATTCTAAACAATTCTAAACTAAGGTTAATTGGAATAACAAATAATGAAAAAATTGTTCTTTAAATGATAATTAATGTAATCTAAATACTCAATAATAGAATCATGAATAAAAAGAAGAAAAATCTTAAAAGTCACGTAATTCTAAGTTTTTTGTTTTTTGACAAGATATTCTTTGTACTATCTGTAAATTTAAAATAACTTAATCTTGTAAAAACATTTTTATTTTTTACATAATAGATAAGATAAAAACTTTTTCATTCGTTGGATAATAGATAAAACTGACGTTTGTAGAGGCTGAAAACTTTTACAAATTTAAAACATTAAAGACATGCAATGTTAAAGTTAGCTTGAAATAACATGATCTAAGATATTGTGCATTATATATATGTATGAAGATATTATTTATTTTTAAAAGTTATGGGGAAATAAAAAAAATTCCAATTAGTATTTTTATATTGTGTTAAAATATGCTTTTTTATTTTGCATACAGTAACATGATTATAATATAAATGTATTTAAAGTTTATACATAGCTATAAGATAACTAAACATAATTTAAACATTAATTATTTTATTCTTATTTTTATATTTTATAAACAATTTATAATTACAATATTTATAGCAATTCATAGCTAATGTTATTGACCTCTAAGACACCAGGCAATGAGTGGAAAGCATTAACACCACTACCCAGTGAAAATTTATCCTAGTGGCATATATAATTATTTGTTTTATCTTCGCATTATCTATATTTATCATCATTACTTTATAGCTGAGTATTATACATACATGTATAATATCCAATTTACAAAAAAAAATATTTTTAAAAAACAAAACAAAATAGTTACAACTTGTATGATCAGAGAATTATATATAATTATATTTAAACCTCAATGGTAAATGAGGATAATTATCAACGAAAAAAGGTCCTTCGTGTTGATCTCGCACACGTAATAAAAAAATATATATACACATATATATATATATCAATGGAAATATATATCATTGGAAATCATAGGTACCACTGCAAAGGTAAATTCTGACTGAGTAATAGTTAACATCACCTAGTGTTACAAGGCGATGTCATCCAAGCACTAACCATACCCAGCGTTGCCTAGCATCCCTGAAACACTGAAGAGGGTGTTCTAACGTGGCTGAGTATCAGAATAAATTTAAATTATATATTTCTTGCACAACAAAAAGTTTTTAAAAGTGTCTACATTCATGTCCTAAATACTATATCCTAAATCTAATTTTACTAATATTTCACGATTTTTGTTTAACTATACAGTAATTTATGAAAAAGATATAAACATAGATAAATCAATTATATATAATTATGTAAAATTATGCTTAATGTAAAATACAAAATATACTAAAACGTTATAAATTAATATTTTAGTTTTGAATTTGTTTACCAAATGTATTGATTAATCAGCTTAATTAGGCCAGTTATTTAACACATTTTTATGAAATATTATTTTTGGTTTGGTTTCAAAATAACATTTTTTTATTTTTTTATTTTTATATGTGTTATCCTTTTGATAAGAAATAGTTTTCACTCTTTTTCATTTGACCAAAATACAAAGGAAAACAGAGATTCTAAATAAACAATTTTTAAGGACATCAAGCAATTGATTAAACTTCTACCTGAACATAATAATCATTTGAACATTCAAAATTGAACATAAAAATATGTTCAAAAATGAACATAAGAAAATTTTCAAAATTGAACATAAAAAATATTCAAAAGCGAACATAAGAAAATTTTCAAGGCTTCTGTCTCTCCATGTCCAAGTCCATCAAAGGCCTCTTTTGTTCAGTCAATTGAATCGCTGTTGCAACGTCAGGTCTCTGAGGCTCTTGTCTAAAAAGAGAAAATATAACCATTAAAAACCAAAAACAAATTCCTTGAAAAATTATATAAGTAAAAAAATCATTAAGAATAAAAATAAAATGCTTAAAAAATAATAAAGTAAAAAACAAAATCATTAAAAACGAAAAATAATCATTAAAAATAAAAAAAAGTAAAAAACAAAAGCATTATAAACAGAAATAAAATCATTAAACAAAATAAAATTATCAAAAAAAAACATTCAAAGCAAAGGTTAAAATCTTCGAAATCAAAAAATAAAATCATTAGAAAAATAAAAATCATAAAAACAAAACAAAGTAAAATAATTAAAAACAAAAAATAAATCATTAAAAACGTACAAATTAAATCCTTATAATTTTAAAACACAAAAATAAAACATTGAAATATAAACAAATACAAATTGTTAAACAATAAAACATTTTAATTCCACCAATAAACATACATTAGTTCTTATTTAAGAGATTGATTTGAATTTCAATAATATTTATTTTATTTTATTTTATTTGTATGTTATTATATTATTTTTACATTCAAGAAATACAGTAAATTACTACACTTAAAAAATTACCAATATGTCTTTATTGTTATTAGTATTTTATTATTGTTACCATTATCATATTCTTTCTCTAATTGTTACTATAAATTTTGTATTATTGTTTATGTTGTCCTTAGCATCATAAACATCATAGTTGTTGTAATACCATTATTTTTGGTGTTATTACTGTTATTGTTTTTGCAATTATTATTGTTATTTATTGTAGTATGCATAAGTGTAACAAAAGTATTTTCTTTTATAAAACTGTTTCAAAAATTGTTAACTTCATTTTATCTTAATCAATAATTTCTATAGCAAAGTAGTTATACATCAAACATTGTTTTTTTGTAAACCCACATCTATATATGTAGACATGTGATTTCAGAACATTTTAGTTATTTCTTATTTTAAATTTTGTAAATGCTATTAATCTAATTATAAACTATATTAATTTGTTTTTTGTTAAAATCGAACCTAAAAACTATATCGAGGTAAAGACTTCTTATATAATAATTTTTGATATTTAAAAATAAAAATAAATGCTGATAAATTATTATAAAAATAAAAACATCAAGGTCGATTTATAACAAGCTTAAGCTTTTTCAAAAGTGAACACTAATTGACAATTTGAAAGGTATACAAGTGTGCTCTTCAAAAGTATTAACGTCATTGAAAGGGTGAGTTTTTCAAAAGTTTTACGATAATTTATTTCAAGAAAAAACTGAGCAATGCAGAAATGGAGAAAATTATAAAGCTCCTTCATTTCATTCATTTGTAATCTTTATCGATTGCCTTGTTTTATCAAATAAATGCAGTTTATGAAAGGTATTATAGCTTCATTGGTTAACAATGGTTAAAAAAAAGTACAAATTGTTACTGGACAAAACAATTTTATCGTTAAAATAACGAATAATAAATATTAACAATTGATCAATTTAAAAAATGTGTTGTTTTGTAGCCATCAGTAAGAATAATAACGCATAATAAAATATTTTTCAATTTGAATGTTATAACATATCATAGTTTAAATAATATAATATAACATAATTGGAATGTTATAATATAAATGTTTAAATGTTATAACAAAACATAAATTGAATGTTATAACATAAATGCATTAAAAGCGTTCATAATATAATAAAAAGGAATATTTTTAAAGTTCCGCTGTTTTACTGGAACTTTATGAAATATTCGTTGAAACAACGAGGTCTTGAAAGTGTATCAAACGCACCTCCAATAAAAGGCAATGCAAGTGCATCTCATATAACATCTTCTAAATCCGTTGTTAGTTAGACTTGATTACTATATTTCAATGTGTATGTAGTTCTTTTTAATATTTTAAAATATTCAATTGCTTAGTTTTTCCATATTTTAATACTATATTAAACCTAATGTGTATAAATCGACAAACAGTTGCTTAAAAACACATAATAACACAAGTAAAACATACAGTCAAGCAAGTGCTTCCTTATTTTTATTAAAAATGAAGATAAAATTGAGTAGAAAATCTATTTATTGTTTGTTTTGCAAAACAGTGGAAAGCTCCATTGTATGAACTTTATAAGAAGGAAAGTGCAACAAATATAATATGTAAGGCCATAACATAACTTAAGCCTACAAGTTAGCTACGCCGCACAGTAAACCTTAGTTTTAAATGCTTTTTAACTTTGACTCAATAGTTAAGAAAGGAAGAAATGTTTTTCACTGAGATTTGTCTATCTTTATTTTTGTATGAGCTTTCTTAGAATGACACACATAAATTTAAACCCTACCCAACGGTCATCTTAAAGGTGTCAAAACGTTATCATAACGTTATTTTAAAATCTTCTAACATTTATGCAGCGTTGTATTGTGAATAACTTTTTTCATTAGAATTATTAATGCGTGACATTGTTCAAACGTTATAAACTTTCCATACAAATTCTATTCTAACCAACTTCAATACAACATGCTACAACAAACCTGTACTCAACGTTTCATTAACGTCGTTGATGTAACCATAGCTCAACAAATGTTAAATAATGGTTATTTGAAACAACGTTGTTTTAAAAATGTTCATATAACGTTGTATTGAAATTGGTTAGAGTAAAATTGGTAAGGAAAGTTGTTATAACGTTTAAATAACGTTATCAGATGTTCAATGTTCATACAACGTTAATTTCAACAATATTTCCAATTACAAATGTTTTGAAAAATTCAACATTTTAAAAACGTTCATATTGTTTGTTTGCTAACTAACCTCAATTCAATTCTCAAACAATGGTTGAAATAACGTTGGGTGCCCACTGGGTAAAAGATTTTTTGATAGAAAGTCAAAAAATGAAATACTTTCAGATTTTAGCGGTTTTTAGTAGATTTTATTAATAATTTATAATACAAATTTTTTTTTATACTATTCATGACTAATTTAGGTGGTAAGAGCTTTATTGAAATGATAGAGAAACATTAGGCCGTACATGTGTGTACGTGTTTACTAAATAACTAAAATAAAATAAAAAAAATTCGAATAGTTTTGAATGGTCTTTGTTAACAGTTCATTCAACATTGGAGAAAAAGTTATAATATTTTAACCCACCGACAACAACCGTAAAAAAAGAACATATTTGCTTCAATTGCGATTCACATCTTCAAAGTTTGATGAGTAAAACAAAAAAAAATTAATTATTACTAAAAATAAAAATGGACATAATAAAATATTTTTGAAAATAGTATTGATTGTAATGGAAAATTTTAGAATCATGTTTTTGTTAAACCTAACAACCATGCATTTTCTACCGGTCTTGAAGAGTCTCCTAGCTATCATACGTCTTTTAAACGAATAATTCCAATACAGATCAAACAATACTGGGACATAAATTCGCTTACAATAAATGTAAAAGTTCACTCGGATCAAATTGCCACAAAAGAATTGAATAGTCTTACATGCTCAACTTGGCCTTCTCTGCGTTCCTTCCTGCAGAACTTGAGCTGTAGGTCATGGAGGTCTTCATCGTATCTTTTGAGCTCCACGTTGTTGCGTTCTCATTTTTACGGCATTTTTGGAGCAACTGGAAAAATTCATTTATTAGATGGTTGTATTTTTTTTAAACACTTTCGATCGTGGTTGGCGAAATACAATTGTGTAACTTTTAATAAGCACTTCTTTGTTTTTTCCACAGAGACTATTAAGGTTGTTTTCCTTAACGATGTGTATTGTAAAAACAAGACAATCATTATGTTATGCAAACATTTAGATCTGTCAATTGGTTTGAGAAACTATTTGACTAGTGTCTTTAGAGAACTTCCTACTATTATGAAATATTATAAGCCTGCACAATAACTACAAATAGATATGTTGTTGTTACTCAACCTTTTTTGAAAACATTTAAAAAATGTAATAACTTCCAATATCTTACCAATGAGGAAGTTGTTTAAAAATACATCAAATTTGAAAGCGAATCCTTTATCTACTGTCATTTATCAATATTTCTTTGTTCTGAATTTTGTACATCACTGTATATAAAAAGATTTTTAAATATACATTTAACTGATGTCTATTCACGAATATGTTTTTGAATACCTCTCTTATATTCTTTTTTTGTTTCTTGTATGGTGATTAATTCATATATTATTTCAGTCTATTTAAACTTTTTCTAAAGAATATTTATATTTCAATAAACTATTGAAAACTTTTTTTTAACATCAGTTGCCCTACTTTATTTAAGAAAATATTAAAACTTTATTGTATTACAAGACATTTATAGCATTTTTAGGTAGCTAATTAATTTTTATCTAAATATCTTAGTTTTTTTCAGAAATACATCTGAATATATTTCATAATAAGGATCAGGACATTATAGTGCAAACAAGACAAGTTTTTGTAAGACTGCTTGGATGACAAAATCCCGTAGAATTTGTGTAGAGGTGAGGTTAAAAAACCCAAATGAAGGCAAACAAAATTAGGTTATAGTTTTTGAAATAAATTTATAACCATGTTTTTTGTAAATTAATTTCGTGTTCATTTCAGTAGCTGTAGTACTGTACACTGCTAATAATGAAGGCATACACTGAGACAGTGCGAGACTCGGTAACTCTCGCCGCCTGTCGCGCGGGCTTCTGCAATCAGCTGCCCATACATTCATTCTTCCTCCACCTCCATAACCCATGTTCTTACACCTCCTACTCACCTCCACCTACACCTACACCTCCATAACCAATGTTCTTACAGTAATAGATTCGCTGCAACCAGGACCTCCGAGGTCTCCCGAAGTATGATCTATATCTCCTTTCATAGGATCTGCATTCTGGAACCTGCTCACACGGTCACATAGTCGCTACTATAATCGTCTAATCGAACCGGTCACTTTGCCCAGCCAAACCTCACGTAACAGTGTATCGTTAGGAAATATGACATTGCAACGGTACTCCATATTTTGGAGAGAGGTCTGCGTGCAAAATACATTCAGATAACGCCCCTCAGGGCCCTCAATCGTCCAGTCCTCACTGCTATATAACAAGACCGGACGAACGAGAGCACCGAGCAACCTCGTCTTAATCCTTTTGCAAAAATAGTAACACCTTCAAAATACTATGGATCAAGTGAATTAATCACAGCACAGGTCAAGCACACACATTTGTTGGAAAGTACAACTCTCTCCTCTTGCACTCGAAATGATGAAAAGGGTTCTATGTCTTCACCCAAAACATTCGGCAAATTTCCTTCTCATCACTCAGCATTGGAAAGAGTAGGAGCCATGACGAGACTATGTCTCCCCCAAATCATACCGGAAAGAAACGAGACGTGCCCCTCCACTGTTGACATCACTCTGGTTAGGAGTGTAAACACGCTAAACAATAATTTCAAATAGTTTCATAAAGATAAATCAAAATTATACTCAAATTTGGGGTCATACATTTCTAATAGTGGTTCTCTTGATTACAAAAACGGCAAAAATCCAAACTCCTTGAAGAGCATTTATTATGTCAACAATCATCCTGAAATAAGAACAAAAAATTAGCTGCTGTAAATAAAACTTTATTAATATCATTATAATTGGTATTGCTATTTTATTAGCAAGAAATGTTTCATTTAACAAAGAGTAGAAAAATTAAATCAAATTTATATGATATACTGTATTTTTATCATTCTTGGGCTGATCAGCTTAACAAATTTGATTTTTTTTAATCCATATTAAAAGATTATTTTTTTTGTTTTTTGATAAATCTCTGCTTCTGATGTGAAGTATCTTAATATAAACCCGAAAAATTGTAATTCATTCATTGTATGAATTTATGAATTACAACAACTTTTCTTTAAAAAATGATGTAAAAACACATTTGGTGAACCTGGCTTCAATTTATAGTATTCCAAGTTACAGTAATCTGAACCTGTATGAAAAGGAGTTATTATTTAAAATCTAGACTAAACCTTAGCCAAAAACAATTAATCGAACCTTTTATAGTTATTCGTAGTAAAAGGGTGTAATTCAAAATAGCTGTATTACGATTAATGTTTGGTGAACTAAACAATAAAAAAATACAATTATGTTGGATTTGTAAAGAAATTCAATGTATAGTCCAGATTGATGTACCTAAAGATTGTACTTTTGATAACTTTTTAAAGCGTCTACTGTCATGTGGCACCGAAATGTAGTGTTTGTGCGTATGCATCTTTATTGTTAACAGTGAAAAACAATAGAAACAATAATTTGTGTAACATAACATCTAAATTATGTTAGTTTTCAGCAAAATAAATTACAGTGATGCATAAATCAAGGCAAGCTTTCAATTTTCATTACTGCG
The DNA here is from genome assembly GCA_031471125.1 of Archaeomysis grebnitzkii. Taxonomy (NCBI): domain Eukaryota; kingdom Metazoa; phylum Arthropoda; class Malacostraca; order Mysida; family Mysidae; genus Archaeomysis; species Archaeomysis grebnitzkii. Next base: position 496 of record JARUHE010324230.1, on the reverse strand, counting down.
TTCCTTTTTTGTATTGAATAGCTCAGCTTAAGTTAAACTAGTTTGGTCTAAGCTATGATTGGATAGAGTGGCTAAGTTAGGTCACATGTTATTGCACCTTTCGTCTCTGCTTTTAGTTTGGTTGTTGTTTTTATTCAATTGAAACAAACTTACGAAATAAGTTTAACTGTTTTTTTGTTTACAGCATCATACACTTGTTTTCAAAAAAGTATTTGGCTATACTTTGTATAAAATAAAAAGTTTGTCATCATAAATTTAATTTTTTGTATAATTTAACATTAACTAGAAATTGGAAATGTAAGCTCACCAATATTCACAATGGTTGGCACTTTTGTCAGCTGTTGAGACGACTTCAAAGATCCAAGTAATTCCCATCACAATAAAAAGCTTCACAAATATTTTAATGCTGCAGATCAAACATTTTGAACACAATTAGAGAATGGAAAATAAAAGTATTCATTTTTATTTGAAGTTTCCCAAAAGTGTAATATATATA
>JARUHE010324219.1:0-11246 GCA_031471125.1 Archaeomysis grebnitzkii | reverse complement strand
ATCGAAAACTGTCAGGGATTTTTCTAAAATTCAAATTTTCCATTTGAAGTCGAAAGTGTGTCAGTGTAATATATCCGGAAAAATATTTATCTCGCTTACAATTTGTAGTTTACACAGACCATGCCTAATTTATATCCAAAAAAACAAATAATACAAGTCAATATCTCTTAGAAAAAAAGTGTACAGCACGTCATAAGGTATGTACTCAAATAAACACTAAAAATCATGGTGATACATGTACCACAAATAATAAATATTTACGTTTCATATTTATTCTTGTTAATAGTTGCTTGTTTGTCGCCAACAATTGATGTCGAATAAAACAAGATTAATTGTTTATAACCAAAGTCAATATCGCTTAGAAAAATAGTTCACAGCACGTCATAATGTATGTACTCAAATAAACACTAAAAATCATGGTGATACATGTACCACAAATTACAAATAAAATGTATTCACGTTATTTTTTTTGTGTAAGATGCTTTCTCTGTACACCTGTACTTCATCAGTTGATCTGTGCATGTATGACAATAATGACGTCGAATGATCGAAGGCGCTTTATCAGCTGTTCGGAGCCTGTTCCTGTTTGTAGTGGAAGAAACCGTTAGAAACGTATGTAGAAAAATGTAAAGTCTCACTAAATTTATTTCTAATGATATTTAGCAACCATTGGTTGTCTTTGTGGTACTATTTACAATATTTAGGAGTTTATTGGAGAATGCATATGGTTTTATTCAGTGTTTGTGTACCTGTGGCGACAAAAACAAATAACAAGGGTTAATTCCAAAGGGTGGCATCCTTGGGGGCATAGGTAAAGTCCTAGGCTGGCGTAAGTCTAACACTATTTTCGTGATAATGAGTTCTTCACATTTTAAAAGAAACCTTCATAAATCCTTAACGACTCATTTACACACTAATTAGTGAGGAATAAAAGTTTCTTAGAATATCAAAACATATATAATATTTTTAAAATACCAAAAAATATTAAACGAGTGAGGTTCTGAAAACTGAAAAGTGCCTCCTTTTCCCAATTTACGCCCTGCTTCAATTTCACAATTTGTCACCGAGCACCATTAAATGACCTCATAGCTAGGCAGGCGCATGTAAAATGAGCCCTTTAAGGGTTGTAGGCTACCTAGGGTTATTTGAACCTGATTTCTTATTAATTCGTTTAACGGCAATTATGTCCAATATAAATATCATTGTTTTTATAGTTCAATAGTAAATAGATCAAAGTTCACTATTAATTATTTTAATTGCCCGATTTATCCTTAAATTTTAATTAAAATAGATTTAAACCTTCCTTAATCTTAATTTATGTGACAAACCTTAACAATCAAGGACGCAAAAAAAATTCCGTTATCATTTAATTCCTTATTTATATCATCAAAACAATTCAACAAACCAAACAAATATATGATTCACCTGTATATAAAAACATATAGTCTTGGAATATGAAATGCTTTAAGCTGACAAACTTGTTCAACATTTAAAAATTATAAATTAATTAAATCTTTTACCAAATTTATGTGACGGCATTTGTAAGGAATAAGGATCTGATAATTGGTTTGATTGACAGGTGGCGTCATAGTGAACATCTCAAAAATTTCTTCCTCTTGATTTTTTTGTATCACAAGAGTACTGTTTTGGTTCTGATCTGTTTTTATATTTCGTGAACACGTCGTTATGTCGGCGTTGATTTGAACAGAAGAAGAATTGCTCTGGCTCTTTAGTGTATTATAATTTTTATATATTGAGTTTATAAATAGCATAGGTTGTGATTAAGTGTTTTTAAGGTATTTTTTTAAATAATTGGAAAATATAAATGCGACAGGTTTCACAAAATTTAAGTATAATTACATACTGTTTTATACACCATTGTTGTTAAAAAGAATAGCTGTCCTAAAGTTTCACCGAAATGCAAGGGGAAAGTCCAGAAGCGTTACATTGTCACACACAACCGTACAATAACAGCATGTTTGGCATGTGCTTGCTTGCCAAAGCCTAAGAGAAGCTACAGAAACTCACAGTCCAAAGTGCCAAATAAGATGAATCAATTCAAGAGCTCACTGAATTAATTTTTCAAAATAAAATGCTAAAGGATTCAATTTTGTGAAAAATATATTTATGGTAGCTTGGTTTTTTTCAGTAGTTCAGTTGAATATATAGATTTACTTATAAATAATATTTCATGAAAATACTGTCTAATAAGTGTATTGAACACTTGTTTTATTATTGAACAATCGACTTTATTTTATTCACCCGCTAGGATAAAGGACTCAATTTATCAAAAAAATTTGTACTCTGAATTAAAAAAAAATCATTTGGCACATTGAACTCGCCTAACCTTACCCAACCCAACTTTCTCGTACGTACAGTTATGATCAGTATTCAGTATAACACGAGTTCCAACTACCAATTGACCTTAATTTAATTTAATACTTGATGTAAGGCAGAAAATTTTACTTAACAAAAGTGTTTATTTTCACTTTCTAATCGATGTAGCTACTTAATAATCATTCAAAATTAAAACTTCGCTGGTTTACAGAATCAGTCAGGCCAATACTTTAGGCTTCCACATAGTCCACTCAAATAGTAATTTATATGTAGTATGTGGCAAACATACTCGAATAGTAATTCCTATAGAGCATGTGGCAAACATAACTATAAAGCATTGCTGTGGCTTCAGTAATTGTAAATGTGCTTTGTTTCAGAAGCCGCCGAGATTATCCAGCAGCGGTACAATGCAGAAGAATTACAGAATGAATATTATGTTCATTATGAAGGTCTCAACAGAAGACTGGATGAATGGGTCACAAAAGAAAGGTTTGTCTTTTTTCATATTTCTGGCACCTTGTTTCAGGAGTATTTCCTTTAAAGTTATTATCTCTTGCAATTAACACTAACCATTTCTTGTTACACCGGTGATACAAAGGTATAATGAATTACTGTATTTTATGTAACACCAGTGATATATAGGTCTAATGCTTTACTCCATCTTATGTAGCATTGGTGATACAGTTAGTTTTTGATAGATTTATACAGTGAAATATTTCCCTGGATAAATGTATATAAAACTAAACTAACTTGTTTTGTATCACTGCTGTTACATAAGATGGAGTAAACCATTAGACTTATGTATCAACTGTGTTACAAGAAATGGTTGAATTATTATGTTATTATTATATTCATAGGATCGACCTATCAGAATTGTATCAACAAGGAGGCCAAGCATTGACAGACTTGCTGAACGACCAGACTGCAGGTCGAAAAATAACTCGCAACCAAAAACGGAAGCACGACGAGATCAATCATGTTCAAAAGGTTTGTTATCTCCTAGTTTGATGGGCAATAGTACAAGTGAGGTGGATGTGGGTTACCTAACTTGAACTGTTGTTGATCCAATTATCATCTCATTTGCATTGTGATATGGATCGACAATAGCACAAGTGATGCAACCTACATTCAAATAACATAAAGCTTACCTCACTTGTGCTATTGTCAATACATATAAGCAATATGCAAACCTAAAATTTTATTACTTTGAATGTATTTTATTATGGATTTGATTTGATCCCAATTTGTAAAGTCATTATTTTATAATTTATGAAATTGTTCAATACATTTATGACAATTAGATCAACAATAACATAAATGAGATAACCCACATTCAAATAGCATAGAGCCTACCTCACTTGTGCTATTGTTGATCCAACTATGCAACTATTTTAAAAAAACGGAGGTTTTTACTTTGTGAGACTATCTCCAATGTTTGGAATATTTTATGGGCACAAAGAGTCAAATGCTTCTATTTACAATGACCAACTACATTCAATTGTCGTTTTTCAGACGTATGCCGATATGGACCCCACAACGGCTGCTCTCGAGAAGGAGCACGAGGCCATCACAAAGGTCAAGTACATCGATCGAATCCAGATCGGGAGGTTCGAGATCGATACTTGGTACTTCAGTCCGTATCCTGAAAATTACGGCAAAGTCACAAAACTCTACATCTGCCAGTACTGCCTCAAATACATGCGTTTGGAAAGGACTTACAGATATCATTTGGTATGCTTTCATTCTTTTATTTGAAGGGTTACAGTAAACTAAAAAGTTGCTTATTATGACTATAATCAAAAGTATTTTTTTTAAATTAATAATTGTGTAATTAATATAAAAAATAGAATTTGTATTGTTTTCCCATATGTTTAAAGTTATTTTATGAATAACTTAAATTATTTTAAATGTTTTAAAGTCAGTATAGTCAAGTTATATATTTCGCATCTAGTTGATTTAAAAACTTAAAAGTTGATTCAGTAGGAAAAAACTGCTTTAATAATCTTGCATATACATCTATAAAAGGGAGACTTGAAGGTAATAATTACTTAATCAATGGTTGCAATACTGGGCCCTGTTTCATCTTACATAGTGCCACCAATTAGCTTTTTCTTCATAATCCCAAAAAGTCTTGAGCATCCTCATCAGGGCAATTCTTTAGAACTATACTTGCCACATTCTCCATAGGAAGTGCTATTGGAGTAGACAATGTGGAAGCCTAAAGCATTGGCCTGATCCTCATTTCTGGATTGACCAAATTTCTATTCCAGAGTGAATGCACGTGGAGGCAACCTCCCGGCAAGGAAATCTACCGCAAAGGCACACTTTCCATCTACGAGATCAATGGCACCGACCACAAGATCTACTGCCAGAATCTGTGTCTTCTTGCCAAACTGTTCCTCGACCACAAGACGCTGTACTTCGACGTCGAACCCTTCCTCTTTTACATCTTGTGTGAGGTCGACAAACAGGGTGCCCATCTGGTAGGCTACTTTTCGAAGGAGAAGGAATCGCCCGATGGGAACAACGTGGCGTGTATTCTCACCCTGCCTCCTTACCAGAGAAAGGGCTACGGAAAGTTCCTGATCGGGTTTAGCTACGAGCTCAGTAAACTCGAAGGGGCCGTAGGCAGCCCAGAAAAGCCGCTCTCCGACTTGGGAAAGCTGTCCTATCGATCTTATTGGACGTATGTCCTGCTGGAAATCCTCCGGGGTTTCAAGGGAGTGTTGTCAATTAGAGATCTATGTCACATGACCAGCATAACCCAGCCAGATGTCGTCTCCACCTTACAGAGCATAAATTTAGTCAAGTACTGGAAAGGCCAACACGTGATTTGTGTGACTCCGAGGCTGGTCGAGGAGTACATAAACTCTCCTCAATTTAAACGACCCAAGTTGTTAGTAGATCCTGTGTATCTTAAATGGTCACCCCCATTGAAAAAACAGGCTGCTAAAAAGAAATAATTTTTGAAACTTTTCAGAGGCTTTATTTTTATTTGAACTGGTCATTTCTTAATGCAATCTATTGGTTCTACAATTAAAACTTAATTTGTGTTAAATTAAGTTTAAGATTTATATTTTATATCATACTTATGTAGAATTAGAAATTTCGTCAACTCTTACAGACGTTTATTGAAGCTGAGTAATCGTCACTTTTTATGATTTTGGTCACTTTATTTTGTCAGCAGAATAACCCCGAGTTACAATGCTACACATGGATCTTGTGTCTCGTATAATGAATATTTTTAAATCGCGAGCTCAACCACACTCTTTGTTGATTCCATCAAAATTTTATCACATTGTATCAATGTGATATGATTTTGATTGAATCACAAGACAAGAAAGTGCGGCTGAAATTGCAACATCAGTCGGCAAAATTTTATTATTTCCAACATTGCATTCCATCAGATTTTCTGATTTAAATAGTTTTGCTTTTGTATGCATTGTTCATAATAGTTGCAATAAAATACACTTTGCTCTCTTTTTTCTCGCTCTAGCAACTGCTAACTGAATCTAATCTAGATGGTAAGACTACCAGTCCTGGATCTTTCATTTATCACTCTACTATTAAGAATATTTTCTTCACTTTTAAATTTTTTTCTGATGTTTACATTCATTGATGAAGATTGACTTGATAAACAAAATGTCTTTCCTTATCCTTCACTAAAAGAAGGTTAACAACACTGCTGATTCCAATGTTTCTTATGTATATTAAGCAGTTTTTCTTGAATATTTACTTATATAGGCAGATCTTCCTAGATTTTTATTTACATAGTTGGTCGTCTTTAAATTTTTGTTCATATAGACTGACCTTAAACTTTTATTTCTTTTATAAAAAACGCCCGTTGACCAGCGAGAAAGAAGCAGCAGTAATTTTTTTTATGAATACATTGGTTCTTTGGATGGACATATGCTATGAAAAATATTTATAATCCTCATGGGTTAAGGAGTGTTTGTTTGAAAATGCTGTTAATGTAATTTGAAGTGCAATATATTTTTAAAAGACAATACAATTATAACTGGAAGGTAATTTCCATATTTAGGTTTTATGTATTTGAACATTATTTATGCCAAAAATATTGACCATTTTCGTTTAATTCATTTTTAATATACATTAAGTTTGAACTAAAATTCACTTTTAAAAAATAAGCCACCACAGTGGATATGCAATGTAAAATAATTAGAAGTTATTTAGTCTTTTGTTGACAAATTCTTTATTCTCGCAGTAGAAAAGAAACCATTGTTTGAAGTTGGGTCATACAATTTAATGTTGCAGTCTTTGGTTATTCCATGGTATACATGTATATTCTGTGCTTCACACCTGTATGATCCACTAATTATGCCGAAGGTACCCATTTAAACATGGTCGATGTCTAACACTGGTATTAGTTCAACAGTGCTTGCATGGCAGAATATTTTTATACAAAAATAATATTACAATTTAAATTTTCAGAAAAATATTAATAAAGATGACACTAGAATGTTGTAAATACTTTGGATATCTTTAACAAATGTACAAACTAGGTTAATTAAATTTCGTAATGGCCATAATATTGAAATGGAAAAAATGAATTGTTTTTTGAAGATTGGAAATTGTACAATTGCTCATGAAAGGGTTGTATTAATGTATTAAACTGAGAGATTCCCCCTGCCCCCCCCAGAAATCCAGGTTCGCTCTAATAAAAACCTGAGAAGTACCCCTAAGAAAGGAGGTTTGTGATCTTTTTTTGAACTTAAGAACCCCTCGATTGAAAGTCTTAAATCATTCACCAAACCCAAAACAACCCTACTACCAACCACAAAGTTTTTGAAAAAGCTACTATGGCTGTTTGTTGTAAGATACATTCGACAGAGGTTTGTAAAAACTTGACAAGAACGTTCACTGATGAATGATTTTATAAAGCTCTTTAAGAAGTTGCAATTAAGGGTTTGTGTCGAGTGTGCATAGCAAAGCTCTACATAGGCGTAGCAATTTCGATGTCGTCGTTAGACAATGACTTGAATGCTTGTATATCGTCTATACTATTATTGTCTTTTCATATATGCTTGGTTATTGGTTTTGATATATTACTAGGTCTTTCTATCACTTTTTATCTATATTTTTCAATCAAATTAATTTGTCAATTTTTTTAACAAACATTTTTATTGTCCAATTTTGGTTTGATTTATGCATCAATGGATTGGAAATGACGTATACATAAATAGTCTCTAAGGTGATTTTTTGATTAAATGATGTTTTTTCAATTTGTAACACCATTTTTGTTTGACATTTAAGAAGATAGATTTTTTTTCATTTTTTGTTTCATGTATGGATCAATTTATTGGAAATTTAGTATACATAAATAGTTTAAAATTAGTTTGCTTGGCATCACAAGATATTCTAACAAACAGTCTGTTGTGTTTTATTTATAAAGCTGATTGGTTAGTTAAAAATTGTATAATTCAAAGGAAATGTGATTGCCAATGAATTATTGTTCATCTTGTATGTCAATATAATTACAAAAGATAGTTTGATCGGAAAATCTACAAAATACAAGACCAATTCCTCAAATGTTGTTTTGATTGCTTTCCTTAATCACTCGACTATCCACAACCTGTCATTGTTTTAGTAGTTGTTCATGTGAATGTGCTTATTTTTTTTCAAAATAAAGTTTCATATAATTTTGTTTTTTTTTGCTCCCAAGGCTAATGCAAGCAGGGTAGAAATTTGCTGGAATAATAACTTAAATTCCAATACTTTGACCAAACTTAATTGGATTTAAATTTGAAATAATTGATTTACTGTTCATGTATATGGTGAATTTCTGTGCTCCTGTTACTTTTTTATATCAATCTGCAAACTTCGAGAATGCAGAAATCATCGACAGGTATTGTTATGTATGACATTTTCACAACATAATTACAATTATGCATTATTAAAATGGACGAAAAAATGTACTCCCAATACTTTAATTGTCACATCAAAGCTAAACTTGGTTAATAAATCATTTTGCTAAACCCATTAGTCAAGTCAATGCAAAAAGTTCCAATACATTTGTAAGAATTTTCCATAAATTAGTGCAGCAAAAATGAAGGATGTAATTTTTGTTTGGTTACAAATCTGGGAAATTTTATTGTATACCGATATTGAAATGGTGGAGTACATAGTATAACGAGATTTCTAGATGGATATGCAAAAGACCTAAAAAAAAGTCCTTGTTAATTATGATAAATTTATTTACCCAATCAACAAACTGGTTACGTGTCTTCTTGGAATATGTTGGTTTGTTGTTGGCTAAAAATATTGATCATAACTAGCATTGATCGGCGTTTCTTAGTTCTGTGGGATGTGAGCGAACTTTCTGGCATATAAAGACGTAGTTGAGAAACAACCATTTTATAAATCTGGAGTATAATATTTTTGAAAATATAATATTATAAATATATTATTATATTATAAATATAATAATATTTTTGAAAAGGCACTTCCTGCATTCATTGTTAAACTTTTTAGAGAAACGTTTGGTGAAGCAGAGGTGACAATTTTATTACGGAAATAAATCATCACCGTATGGAATGTAATGCTGTGGAAACACATCAACTTGTTTAAACGTAATCTCAATGTACCATCGGCGGCACACATTTCTGACATTTTAATGTACCGTCGGTGCCACAAGTACCTGCCATTGCTTAAACGTAATCTCAATGTACCATCAGTGGCACAAGTCTCTGACATTTTTCAAATAGAAAATAAGAATAATGAAGTCTTTAATTATTATTTTTTGTTGTACATTCCATACTGTGGAAATATATCATCGATTTTCACAGTATGGAATTTACAACAAAAAATAATGTATAACTACATCATTCTCCTTTTTCGATTTGAAAAATGTCCGACACTTGTGCCACCGATCGTACATAACATTGAGTGGTATTGTAAACATCTTTCCTCCATTATATATTAATTCTTTATATTATATTGCAGACGTTTAAATGTTGTTTATTTACACCCATCAGCCAATGCAGTAATGTCGTTCGACATGACCAGGAAAACTAGTTTAGAAATGTTGGTAAACTTTATTTTTAGTTCTCCAAATGAACAAAAACATTGGTTCCGAAAACTATAGAAACGATCAAATTAAATTAATAAATTACAAATATATAATCGTGTTTAGCGAAACGTGTTTCAAAGAAAATATATATGTAGGACCCACTGTTATATGTTATATATATATATATATATTGATCGTGTTAGTGATGGCTATCGCTAGTATGACCAAACACAACCATTGTTTAATATTATGCATTGCTGGGAATTATCCCATTATTACTTTGTATTAAATTAAGTATATTCAGCCGACAAATGATAGACTACCACGTTCAACTACTCCATCATAGCTGGGGAGGTTGAACTCACACCTATTTAGTATTATTAATTCACAGACACGTGTTCTGTTAACTCGGTCGTAATGATATAAAAAGTAATAACACAATATAATAATGATGTAATGTAATATATATAAAACAATATAGCATAATAATAATGTAATCAAATAATACTATGATATAATAATACAGCAGTATAGCAATAAAATAATAAAAATGTCTCTTATTTGTATGACGTACCCGTTCGTCCGTAATACAAGGGTAATGAAAAACAAAGAAAAAAAGTATATTTCATGTTTTTTTTGCAAATTTATAATTTGCATCAAACAAATAAAAAACAAACGAACAACCGCAACAGAAAAAACTAAAGCACAAACAAATTAAAATAAATAGAACAACAAACAAATAAACAAAAAAATAAATGCAGCAGAAAACAAACAAATGCAACATCCAACAATAAACAAAATCAACATCAAGCAAACTAACAAAATCAACATCAAGCAAACTAACAAATGCAACATCAAATAAATAAAAAACAAACAAGCAAACAAATGCAACAGAAAAAAAACAAAAACAAGTTTTTCAAGATCAACAAAAAAAGAGACTGAACACTTGTATGTCATTAGAAACAAACAAACATGTATGGGTGCATCGCACGAACAAACGAACACACCTTTGTTGTCAGGTTATTGTATATGTATACACTCGCAACCATGTGATTGTGGTCGATTGATGGAGACCAATCTAACATCTTTCAACTTACCAATCCCCCCCTCAAAAAAATATGACCTGTACCCCTAAAAATGCGATTGTTTCAGATCTTTACGAACTTAAGAAAACCCTTAATGTAAATTAAAAAATTTTCAAGATCATTTCTGGAGGGGCACACATTTATTTTTTATAACAACACTTATACTCGTAAATATATAATTTATACACACACAGAGAAACATATATATATATATATATATATATATATATGTGTGTGTGTGTGTGTGTATATCTTCTTTTATGCGTGTTTTGCAAAAAAAATATCCGTAGTATAGTATAATTGCATGGAACAATTTTGTTTTTTGTTTTTTTTCAGTCAACTGAAGGTATGTTTTTTCGTCGGAGCTTACCATGGCTTACTTTAGGTTAAAGATTAAACTGGCGAAATTATTCATACTTAACGTTTCAACTGTCGTCAGTCATAGTCATAAATTATGTATTGAAAAACAATAAGTAATACAGATGTAATTAAAATACATACAATGATTAATTATAAAACATTACATTATCACAGGAGGAAATAGTTTCCTCCTGTTAGGCTTTAAATCATTTATATAAACCACTTCCGTCATTATGAGAGACTTGAAGTCATTGCATTTTGATAATATTGCAATGTTATCGGTTATACATTTTCGTATGTCTTGCTTGTTAATTGGTGGTTGCACACTTGTGAAATAGTCTTTAATAGAACCATTTATATATATATATATATATATATAAACATTTGAAAGAACACCATAGCATTAATAAAATTAACAAAAATGACCTATTGCA
>JARUHE010324208.1:0-11247 GCA_031471125.1 Archaeomysis grebnitzkii | reverse complement strand
TATATACATTGAGACATCCGTCCCGAATATTTTTTCACCATATAGTCACCAGTTGTTGTTCCAAAACACAAAGTAGTAAACAAATACTGGGAGGCTCATCTGTCACCAACAAATGAAACTAAATAATCCATTATTTTTTTAAAATGGTTCCGGGATAGAACCAGGGATTTGATGAAACTATGAAAACAAAAATAAAGAAGACAACGAGTGAAAAATAAGCATAAGCAATAATAAAGAAGACTTATGTATCATATTTAATGTATATTGATTTGAAAATTTACTCTAAAACCTACACTTTTATGCAAAGAGGAAAAAAATAGAGCCATAAAACAAATCCTAAGATCCAGTTAATTCCAGTTCAATCATGATTCTCTCTTATCGTTATAGAATGCCTAATAATTATCTTGAAATAAACACTTCATCACTGCATTAAAACACAAGTAGGTTATAAAACGAAGTAAAGCTGAATCTTTGAGGGTATACATGTACAAGCTTTTAATATCCGATAACCTTAGAGAAGCATTGTTTTTTAATTAAATTGCAATTGAGTTTATGTTGATAAGGTTGGTTTGGTGAAAAAACTATGTTATCTATTTAACATTGAATATATTATTTAAGATTATGTAAATCAATTTAAAAATTGGAAGTTTCATATGAAAAACACAAACATGTTATTAGATACAACATTTTACTAGTATAGTATGCTTGTGAAAATAGTTGCTAAGATATGGCAGTTGATAGACACCCATATGTAATGATATTTAAGGTTTTCAAATATTTTACTGTTCATAAATTATAATAAAGTAAATTTGTTAAACATTAAAAAAATTATTATAGCATTAGTATAACTATATATATAATTATTATAAATTATTATAATAGCAAAAACTTCAACAAAAAGTTTTAAAAAGTTATTTTCAACAAAATAAAAAAAATTCTCTTGAGCAAGAAAAAAATCTTACCTCAGATGCAGGTTCTAAAAGTTAATGACTTGAAAACTTCAGCATATTTTCCCACAGGTTTTCTGTGCTACAGTGTTGAAAAATGTTTAACATATCTTTTGTATATAAATATAAATAAAAGTTATAAAAGTCCAATATTCTGTTATGAAATGTTTTTGTTGAAGCCATACAAAATATTTGCTTGGATAATTTAATTAAAAGAACATTTTTTTGTTGATCTTTCTATCAAGGTTTTGTATATGTATTATACAAACATTATTTATGAAGATGTTTCCATTCAATTGTATTCTTTCGTTAAGCATTAAAGAAGTTGTTTATTCTGTCGGGAAATTTACCTTCCTCAAGCAAGGCAAGAAAACGTTTGTGGTGAAGAAGTTTTTACCTTGAGGTTATAATCTTTGAGGCTCCGAAAATGGGTTCCATCGAGACTAAAACCCTTTAAGTTAGCATCGAAATTAATCCTTATCCACGAGGAATCGGAGACCCTGTCAGGCATTAAAGGGTTAATATGTTGATTTCCACACCTAAAATATACGTGTAAAAATAACGATGGACATATCACGAAGAACAGCGCCATTACTACAACAGTGGTGCCATATTGAACGAACTTTTATCCTTAGTTACAAAGATGCGCGATTTATATGCAGAGCTTAGTGTTCTTAAAATAGATTTGTTATTGTTTGTTAAAATCTTGTTATTCCTAATTATAATAAAATTAAAATGTATTAAATTTTAATAATGTGTGTATTTCAGAAAACAGAACACATTTAAGTAAGAAAACGAATTAGTTCTGAAACAAACGTTAATTACCTTAGATATTTGTTTCATATTTTCAGTTTTTTGTTTAAAATAGATGTAAAACTATAATTTGGAAACAACTTTCATAAATATGAAACATTTCTAAATGTTGTTCTTAAAACTTTCAACCAACATCATATACTATTAAATAATTACAAGTCATCATTTAGACAATTGCAGCAAATTATTAATAGTTTGATCATTTGTTAGTTCGCTGAAAGTTTATTCACTTCATTCATGGTAGCGAAATCAAACAATTGGATAATCAATAGCACAAGTGAAGTAAGCTATGTTGTTTGAATGTGGGTTGCCTCACTTGTGCTTTTGTCGATCCAATTAATGTAAGCAATGCTGGAATTGTGTATGGTAGATTTTTTGGTATCAATACATTTAGTATAATAAAGAAAACAAGGTATGACAAAAATTATGATGAAGTAAGATACATTATGAAAAATTATGAACAATTATGATAAAGTATGATAAATTATGAGAAATTATAATAAATTATGATAAAGTATGATAAAGTATAATAAATTATGATAAAGTATGATAAAGTATGATAAATTATGATAAAGTAGTATGATACCGTATGATAAAGTATGATAAAGTATGATAAATTATGATAAATTATTATAAAGTTAAATAAAGTATGATAAATTATGATAAAGTATGATAAAGTATGACCAATTATGATAAAATATGATAAAGTATGATCAAGTATGAAAAAGTATGATAAAGTATGATAAATTATGATAAATTATGATAAATTATGATACAGTATGGTAAATTATGATAAAGTATGATAAAGTATGATAAATTATGATAAAGTATGATAAAGTATGATAAAGTATGATAAAGTATGATAAATTATGATAAAGTATGATAAGTTATGATAAAGTACGATAAAGTATGATAAATTATGTTAAATTATGATAAATTATGATAAATTATGATAAAGTATGATAAAGTATGATATATTATGAGAAATTATGATAAATTATGATAAAGTATGATAAAGTATAATAAATTATGATAAAGTATGATAAATTATGATAAAGTATGATAAATTATGATAAAGTATGATAAATTATGATAAATTATTATAAAGTTAGATAAAGTATGAAAAAGTATGATAACGTATGATAAATTATGATAAATTATGATAAATTATGATACAGAATGGTAAATTATGATAAAGTATGATAAAGTATGATAAATTATGATAAAGTATGATAAATTATGATAAAGTACGATAAAGTATGATAAATTATGTTAAATTATGATAAAGTATGATTAAGTATGATAAATTATGATAAAGTATGATGAAGTATGATAAATTATGATAAAGTATAGATAAAATATGAAAAAGTATGATAAAGTATGATCATTTATGATAAAGTATGATAAATGATGATAAATTATGATAATTATTTTATTTTATTTGTAAATCTTTTTAAATAAATGTAAGTTGACATAAACAAATAAGTTAAATAAAAATATGTTGACATAAGCAAATAAGTTGACAAAAACAAATAAGTTGACATAAACGAAATAAAGTAAATAGAATTGAAACACATAAATATTTTGAATCTACATTGGAAAACTATTAAATTAGGATGAATAGCTTTAGTAGCTCAATAAATAAAACAAAAATGAAGTAATTAAAAGAACAAAATATATTAAATTGATCGGAATAATTTAATTTTATAATTTAAATGAACAAAAGAAAAAATAAATAAGAAAATACCATAAAATAAATTAGGCGGAATATTTTGAATTCATTTATGAAATGAAGTGAAAAAATAGAATCAAATTGTACTGAATTTTGTTTATATATTTAAAACTGTTTATCTTAGTTATTCTCATTTAGAATGGAAGGAATATGTGCATGCTTAAGTTCTTATAAATCTAAGCTATACCTAACAAAAACAATTTGGAAAACGAAGTCCGTGAATTCTGTTCAAAAGGTAGGCTGACATATTATATGGTACGGTGTTTACCAAATTGTTGTAGAACACCAAATATTTTACCTACCAAGAAACTTTGGCATTCTTGTATATTCATTTGTTGCTATCGTTACCATAACTACTTTAAGCAAAATAAGGTATCGATACCATAAATACTTTAAAAAAATATGTTGTTAACAAAAATACTTTATAGTAAATAAAATATCATTACCATAAATACTTAAAAAAAGACATAGTTAACATGAATACTAGAATAAAAAAGGTATAGTTAAATACATTGGACAAATTCAGGTGGAATGCCCTTATATAAAACACTTATCCCATTAAACCTTCACCAAGTGAAACCATAAAGAACAAAACACATTGAACTTACTATATTGTAAATAACCTTTATAGCTGTTTACAATTTCCTTCGAAAAATAAAGGTTAAGAGCAAAGTATAACATTGGGTGAGTAGGTTCTGTAATTTAACTCCAAGCTCGGAAACATTTAGGATAAAATGTTAACGTATTAAAAATCATAACAATACAAAATAATAATAAGTTTGATGTTAATAATAATAAAACAAAAAAACAATAATAATGATAATACCAATAATAGCAATCATAATAATGTTAATGATAATAATAATAGCAATAAACAACACAAGTAAACACTTTACACAAAATAGTTTTCATTTCACATAGAAAAAACAACTTTTTGTTTACATTTTAAAATTAGATTTTTCATTTGGAGACAATTTTAAAATTAGATTTTTCATTTAATTTAGACTTTAAAATTAAATTTATCATTTAAATAAAATTTTAAAATTAGATTTAATTTTGATTTGATTGTTTTTGTAAAATTTCTTTTAGTCATGCTTCTCGTCTTTCAGCAAAAAGTAATCAACGCCGAATACTTTAAAATGTAATGTGGTTAAGGTGGTTAATGTGGTCAATGTGGTTAAGGTGGTTAATGTGGTCAAGGTGGTTAATGTGATTAATGTAGTCAAGGTGGTTAATGTGGCCAAGGTGTTTAATGTGGTTAAGGTGGTTAATATGGTCAAGGTGTTAAAAGGTGGTTAATATGGTTAATGTGGTAAAAGGTAGTCAAGGTGGTTAATGTGGCCAAGGTGTTTAGGGTGGTAAGGTGGTTAATGTGGTAAGGTGGTTAATGTGGTCAAGGGGTTAATGTGGCCAAGGTGTTTAATGTGGTTAATGTGGTTAATGTGGTTAATATGGTCAAGGTGGTTAATGAGGTCAAGGAGGGCAAGGTGTTGAAAGGTGGTTAATATGGGTAAGGTGGTAAAAGGTAGTCAAGGTGGTTAATGTGGCCAAGGTGTTTAATGTGGTAAGGTGGTTAATGTGGTCAAAGGGGTTAATGTGGTCAAGATGTTTAATGTGGTTAATGTGCTTAATGTGGTTAATGTGGTTAAGTTGGTTAATGTGGTTAAGGTGGTTAATGTGGTTAATGGGGGTTAATGTGGTCCAGGTGATCAAGGTGTTGAAAGGTGGTTAATATGGTTAAGGTGGTAAAAGGTAGTCAAGGTGCTTAAGGTGGTAAGGTGGTTAATGTGGTCAGGTGGTTAATGTGGTTAAGAAGGTTAATGTGGCCAAGGTGTTTAATGTGGTAAGGTGGTTAATGTGGTCAAGGGGGTTAATGTGGTCAAGGTGGTTAATGTGTTAAGGTGGTTAATATGGTCAAGGTGGTTAATGTGGTCAAGGTGTTAAAAGGTGGTTATTGTGGTCAAGGTGTTAAAAGGTGGTTAATGTGGTCAAGGTGGTTAGTGTGGGCAATGTGGTTAATGTGGTCAAGTTGGTAAAAGGTAGTCTATGTGGTTAATGTGGTAAAGTGGTTAATTTGGTCAAGGTGGTTAATGTGGTAAAGGTGTTAAAAGGTGGTTATTGTGGTCAAGGTGTTAAAAGGTGGTTAAGTTGGTCAAGGTGGTTAATGTAGTTGAGGTGTTTAAGGTGGTTGATATGGTTGATGTGGATACTGTGGTTAAAGTGGTTTAGGTGTTCAATGCGGTCAATATGCTTAAGTTGGTTAATATGGTTAAGGTGCTTACAGTAGATAATGTGGTTAATGTGCTTAGAATGTTTAATGTGGTTAATGTGCTTATAATGTTTAATGTGGTCAAGGTGTTTAAGGTGGTTAATGGGTTAATGTGATTAATGTGGTCAAAGTGGTCAAAGTGGTTAATCTGGTTAATGTGCTCAAAGTGGTTAATATGGTTAAAATGTTCAATGTGGTCAAGGTGTTTAAGGTGGTTAAGGTGTTTAATGTTCCTTGCACTAATGGTTTGGTTCATTGGGATCACGTATTTAGGGTAACAACACTAAAACTATTATTGCACATAAAACAGTTGTGGTTTTCCATATATTTATACAAACTGTAACGGTTTGTTTATTGTATTGTGTTTTATTTCGTTACCATAATGATACAAACCATGGGAATGCGATTCTTTTGCATCTTTAAGAAACATTATGTAAAGAAAAACAAAAACCAAATCATTAGGTTTTAAACTTAATTTATATAATGCAATTATAATGGATGAAATGTGGTATTACAGTCACTACCATTTTTTTTACCAATTATAAATTATATTATGATTCATCTAGGAAAATCTTTCTTGAAATAATAAAATATAGTTTAAACTATAAACGTTTAAATAAATGTTTACTAAATCATAATTATTTTAAGTATAGATAAAAGAAAACAAACGTACGATGAAAGCATCGTTATTAAATTTAAATTCAAGGTAACATATACAAAAACAACAACAACAATAAGAGACAGTACTATGAATGTTTCGCTTCACCCGAGATGATACAATTACTGTAATGCATTTTTTTTATTATCGCCTTACTATTATTTCTGCTATTATTATTGTTATTTCAATTAGTATAATTATTTTCTATAAATTAGGTGCAGATTCCGAACATCAATCTGTGTGTAAGCACAATTATATGGATAAGTTAGAAGCTATACTCTTAAATGAAAAAACTTCAAATTATTACCAATAACTATTTGAGACTACAAAAATTACATTATTTAAAATAATAATTTTTATAAGGTAAATATCTAGTCATTTATTAATTTATTAAGGTTTATTATCTTTAATTGTTATTACATTTTTTTAAAATATATTTTCTTCTAGAAAATGTTTGTGTACATAATCTATATTTTACATGTTTTACATTTATTTGATTATTCAGTTTTATAAGTTATTTATTTTATTTGTTATAATATTTTAAGAACAAAATTTTTATAAACTATGTATAAGACCTTAAAAAACAGCGTTTTTATATTTTATTTTTATAAACTATGTATGTAAGTACTGTGTTGTAAAAACTATGTTTGTATTTCCCATAGTGGAAATTCAGTTCCTTATTGGCTTATGTATGAATAACAAATAAAGTCTAAAAAAGTCTATTATTATTAATGTTTTATTGTTGTCGTTTGATTGATCAAAATAAGAATATAATTTCTAAGAATTTGACAGGTTAAAAATTTCACTTTATGAGAAAAACTTTAAATTTTACCAAAGATCGTTCAGTAGTCGTTTTGATAAAAAAAACATCGTTCAAGCTTTAGCATATTTCTTCCAGATTGTGAAATAAAAACAAATTAACGCAACAATAAAAAAAAGGAAGTACACTAACAATATAAACAAAAACAAAAAACTTATTAAGAGATCTTTATAGAAATAAAACGTTTTTATTAATAAGCAAAACATGAAATTGTTTCAACATATACATTTAGGCTTTACAGTAAAACCTGCATTAAAAATGCATCACCGTCTCGCGTGTTTGTTTCTTCGGGTCTCATAAAATCCAAGTTTGGAACATTTGGAAGTTTTTGCAGAAAATTAATATTTTAAATGCAGTTAAATTATTTTTCCTCTCGTATTTAAGCCAAACAAAACATTTTTTGTTCAACACTAAGCAAATAATTAAAGAAGTAAAACATTTTGTTTACATTCGATGTTTGTTTATAATAAGACAATTCAAATTATTTAAATTTATTCCAATGCAAGATTTGAGATTACATTGTTAATAAAGCAAGCACGAGTGAATAGTATGCATTAAAAGCTGCGCTTATATACTAAAAAAGTTTTTAAAATTGAGTATTTTCTTTAATTATAATGTTATATATTATTATTTTAACGCTTTTCTCTCATTTGTTTCCTATAAAATTCTTTTAAACCTTCGCAAAAATTTAGTTAATCATGAATTTGATGATAAGTTAGCTAGTCTAAAAAATCATATAACGTCTGTTGTTTAAAAAAAACATTTTTTTGGCAGCATTCTACTTTCAAATCTCCAGTTCTTTCATTTGTTTTAAGCAACCTTTCTGTAAACCTTCAAATAAAAATCTCGGTTAACCACGAGTTTATACTTTCTTATAAAATATATATTTCAATAATAAATACTGATTTAATAAAAAAAAATGTTAGTGGCACCAGTGTAGAATGTTATGTTCTTTATTTTCATTTAAGCAAACTTTTCTGTAAAATATTTTTTTTATTATTTTGAAAAAATTACAAACCTAGTTAGAGTCAACAAATTATCCGCCAGCCCAACACCAACAACAACATTAGGTGTAATTGATGAAACGCTATTTTACATTCATTTTGTTAATCTTACTGACGATTAATACATAACTAATATGAAACAGTTAGTATTAATAACTATTATTAACTAGCATTACTATTATTAACTAGCATTACTATTATTAACTAGTATTGTAGTACTAAAAAATTATTATTAACTAACATTACTAAGTAACTATTATTAACTAGTGTTACTGAACAACTAATATTATAAATACTATATTAACTTGTATTACTAAAGAACTATTATTAACTAGTATTACTAAAAAATTAATATTAGTTATATTACTAATTAACTATTATTAACTTTTATTACTAAAGAACTATTATTAAGTAGTATTATTAAGCAACTAATATTAGCTATATTACTAAATGACTATTATTAACTAGTATTACTAGAGAGGTATTATTAACTAGTATTACCAAATAATATGAATAATAATTGCAGAAATGTATATAGCTTGTAATTTTTCTAATACGCTTACGCACTGTACATTAAAAAAATCGATCATTACAAGAATAAAAACAAGGATATACAAAACATTTTTGAAAGAACTGTGAGAAATTGAAAATAGATAAGTTTTTAGAGATGATTTAAATAAAATGAATGATGTAAGTGATTTTATGTTTACATGGAAATGAATTCCATAAAGTCGGTCCTGCATGGAAAAATTGTCTTTTGCCGTAATTTGTTTTAATTTTTGGAACTACAAGGTGAATGGATAAGCAAGAACTGGTATTTATGTTAGGAATATATATATATAATAATATTATCAGCTAAATAATATGGGGTCAAATTATTGAGACATTTATAAACCAATTTTAGTATCTTCACTGAATTAGGTCATTAATAGTTAACCAGTGTAGTTGTTGAAGACTGGGGCCTATATGAGGAGATTTATGAGTTCTTGTTATAAGTCTAGTGGCAAAGTTTTTAAATATATTGTTAAGTTATTGCGGGAGATTTATATGTTGACGGTTGCAGAAGTCTATATTTGACGAAATAAAATCATGTACAAGTGACAGATTGACGTAGGTTTTTATTTGTCTGAGTTTAGTAAGTTGGAAATGTTAACATTTGTTTCATATGTAAATCTTTGGTCAAGTTTTACACAGTGAAGAGGTTTGAATTGCTGTTTGATGAATATATAATTGAATGTCCAACTTTTATGGAAATGTTATTTGTGTTAATTTTCAATGACTGTTGTTTATTGCCTATTATTAAAAACCTGTCTGACTATCATTAATTCGAAGCTAGTGGGTTAAAAAAAATTTCTAATTTTGTCTAACATTGAATTATATTATTAATATCTTGTTCAACTGATTCAAAGTTTGATAAGCATGATATGTATAATTGAGTATTGTCGACATACGCCATGATCTTTATGTTGTAATGTTATGTGATGTCAGCTATGACACTTGTGTAAATTAAATATTAAATAACTATTATTAACTAGTATTACTATATAACTGTTATTAACTAGTACTACTAAATAAATATTATTAACTAGTACTACTAAATACTTAGTATTAACTAATATTACTAAACAAATATTATTAACTAGCATTACTAAATAATTATTATTAACTAATGTTATTAAAGAACTAGTGTTAACGAGTATTACTAAATAAATTTTATTACCTAGTATTAATAAATAATGATTACTAACCAGCATTACTAAATAGCTATTATTAACTAATATTACTAGATAAATGTTATTAACTAGTATTTCTAAACAAGTATTATTACTAAATAACTTATCAACTAGTATTAATAAATAAGGAGCTTTAACTAGTATTACTAAAAAAATATTATTAACTAATATTACTAAAAAAATATTATTAACTAGTAATAATAAACAATTAGTATTAACTAGTGTTGTTGAACAACTAGTATGAGCTAGTATTACTAAATAACTATCATTAGTTAGTATTACCAAACAACTATCAATAACTATAGTTTTACTAAATAAATACCATTAACGAGTATTATTATTACTAACTCGTATTAATGAATAACTATTATTAACTATTATTACTGGATAACTGTTATTAACTAGTATTCCTAAGTAACTATTGTTACTAAATAACTAGTATCAACTAGTGTTACTAAATAACTAATACTAACTAGAATAACTAAATAACTATTAACTAATGTTACTAAATAATTATTATCAATTAGTATTACTAAGTAACTAGTATTAACGAACATTGATAAATAACTATTATGAACTAGTATTACTAAATGAAGATTATTAACTAGTATTAACTAGTATTACTAAATGTTTATTGTTAACTAGTATTACTAAACAAATATCATTAATTAGTTAGTATCACTAAATAATTATTGTTAATTGACTAGTATTACTGAACAATTATTATTAGATAACTAGTATTAATTAACATTAATAAACAATTATTATTAACTAGTGTTACTAAATAACTATTATTAACTTTTTAAATTACTGTAGATCCAGATTAAGCTATATTACACTATTTATTTTTTAATATATACAGCATTAATATTTAAATATACAGTATAACATATACTCAACATATTTTAACATAGATTATAGATCAATATGAAACTATACATTACATTAGTTAACATTTTTCAATATAGATCAAGCTATAAAATATTATTCATCTTCTTAAAAAATATATCAACATCAAGCTATAACACATTATTTATAAAAAAAAAAAACATATTATTAAATGGGAGAGACAATCTAATAAAGTAGAAAAAGAAACAAAAGAGTATTTGGACAAATAAGGAAAACAAAAATTAAAAATACAAAAATTTAAAGAAGAAAGACAAAAAGAGGAAGGAGAAAGTAAGAAGAGGGACAAAAAAGAGGAAGGAGAAAGTAAGAAGAGGGACAAAAAAGAGGAAGGAGAAAGTAAGAAGAGGGACAAAAAAGAGGAA
>JARUHE010324197.1:0-11248 GCA_031471125.1 Archaeomysis grebnitzkii | reverse complement strand
ACAGTTTTAGTTAATATAAAACAAAAAATTAGAAAAGAGAGATGAACCAGTATTACTGGTAAATAATTTTAAAATAATGTCAGTTACGAGCTTTCATTTCGTCATGTCACATTACAAGCATCTTCATGTTTCGAATTAGGCTTATGCATTTGAAACTTTCACACATACACATATCTATATATACTTATAAATGCATAATTTATATACATATATATACATACACATATATGTATATATACATACATATACACTTATATATACATACACATATATGTATACATACATATACACTTATATATACATACACATATATGTATATATACTTACACATATATGTATATATACATACACATATATGTATATATACATACATATACACATACATATACACATATATATACACATATACACATACATATACACATATATATATACATACATATTTACATATACTGTACTACATATTATTACTGTATTAACGAGTAAGACTGTCTTTAGAATGTGTTTGGGAAGCATATTTTAGAGTATATAATATCATACATAGGCATTTTAAAACTACATCAAATATTCACAGATTTTTGGGATTGGCGGAGGGGAAGGAACGTAATCCCCGCAAATAGCGAGGGATTCTGTGTTTAAAATAGTTTTACAGGAATTCAATTTTTTCAAATAAAGTGTATTGCTATTATGCTGATAATTATCACCATTTCAATTAGGTGTTGCTGGTGTCTTCTCGAAAAAATAGTTGTCTTTGGATTGTACCTGGTGGTGGTGTTGAGCCAGATGAACTTCCTGACATAGCAGCCATCAGGGAAGTTCGAGAAGAAGCTGGTGTTGCCGGAATTCTTGGACGGTGTCTTGGGGTTTTTGAGGTAATTTTTTATTAATTGTTAAATTATTAGGTGTGTTTCCTGTGAGGATGCTTCAATATTTTTGGTTTGATAGATTTTTATGATCCTAAAAACTATCTGATTATTATTCAAAAACTTTGTATTCACAATCCCTAATCTAAGCACTGATGTCAACAAGTTTATTCAATAAATTTAAAAACTCCTGGAAACATGCCTTTTGTGTAGGATTAAGCTTATGCTACTATATATTTTTTCTTTGGTGTTGTATTTACCTGATGGTTATTTTTAAAATTTATATTTTGATATTATGTTTTATATTAGATTGTAAAACATGTTTATTCAATTAGTTCTTTACTTTTTATAATAAATTTATGTTTAATGATTATTCTATTATTATTTATTTCCTTGTTTTGAAATTTTTCAGAATGCTGAACGTGGACACAGAACTAGTGTTTATGTGATGGTAGTGACAGAAGAAATGGATGAATGGGAAGATTCAAAAACAATAGGTATGAATGACCTACAGTTTTTTCAAGTGTTACATAGCAAAAGCTCTATATAGTTAGGTTTTACTTTTCTGCAATCTACCTATGGCATAAACTTGTTCAATAAAACACAATATCAGGCTATCAGCTAATTATTTTTAATTTATATTGTTATTTCATCTTAATATACTGAATTTGGAAGATTTTGATTAAATAACCAGTTTAGTTTGAACGATATTTACTGAGTTATTGATATTTTCATGATATTTTTGGACCATGTCTACTTTTTCCATGTTAAAGAAGTTGTGTATAGCAAACTTTATTTTGAGCATATCTCTTTTTTTCTGATGATTTATTATAATGAGGTACATGGTTAACTAGAGCCTATCAATAGTTCTACATCTTTGATTCAATAAAATAAAATTCTTGAATTATTTATTGGATCATTTTTTATGAATTTGGCCATTTTTGGACTAAGCCTTATTTTCATGTGTTTAGCAAACTTATTTTGAGCATAACTTTTATTTCTCATTTTACAGCAATAATTATTCAACATAAATGAAAGGTATTTGCATTATGAATGATCTATCATAAATAAAAGTTTCTGTTAAACTTGAATTTGTTAAAAAAAACTTGGTTCTTATGTATGCTGTTTTTGTACTTTTATTTTTTCTAAAGTAGACTAAACAAGTTTTTATTTTTGGTTTTACAACAATAATTATTTAACATAAATGAAAGATATGCATTATAAATGATCTAACATAAATACAATTTTCTGTTAAACTTGAATTTGTTGAAATAGCTCAGTTTTTTTGTTGTTTTTGAGCTTGTATTTCTAGCGAGGATGTAATGAGTTACTATTGATTGGTGATTTTAGTTATTTGTGTTTTTATAGTGTTTATGAACTTATAAATTTTTCAAAAGTAAACCGAGCATTTTCTTTATTTTTGGTTGTAGAGCAATTATCATGAAACATGAATGAAAGATATATGCACTAGGAATTATATATCTTGAATAGAATTTTTTTAAATGTTAATTTTTTGAAATAACTGTTTTTATGATGTTTATGAACTGTTACTTTTTCAAAAGTAGTTTAAAACTTTTTTAGAGCAATTCTCATTTAACATGAATGAAAGATGTATGCATTAGGAACGATAAATCTTGAAAATAATTCTGAAACATGAATTTATTTAAATAACTATGGTTTTATATGGACTTGTTGAATCCAGAGCAATAATTTATAGATGTATCTTCTATAAACCTGAAAGTTTTGGTTATATACTAGTTTTTCTGATGGTCTATTATAATAAGGTACATGTTTAACTAAAGTTTCTCAATAGTTCTACATCTTTGTCTCGATAAAAAAAAATCTTGAATTATTCTTTAGCATTTTTCATGAATTTGGCCATTTTTGAACATAGTTACTTCTTAAGCCAAATTTCTCAGAATTTGAATGGTAATGGAACTTACAGTGTGGCGTTTTATTGAAATATAATAAAGTTTGCAATCTTAGTATAATTGTTTATTATAGAAATATCTCCAACCTAAATATAAGTACATCATAAAGTATACATACATGATTTGAAAAGATACAGAAGAGTAAACAGACCCTATTGTAAATAAATTAAATCTGTGAACAAAACGTACTATAAATATTACATACATAGAGCAAGATACTGAATCTTACACAACTTTTGTTCAATCACTAATGGCAGTATTTTACTTTTCAAATTTAATGTAATTTACCATTTGTATGTTGGTAGATGGTAATACTAGTTTTAAAAATAGCTAGTTAAAGTCTGCTTATTTTTACAAGCTCTTGATTCTAAAAATGGCCAAAATTTTCAAGACTCTTTTTCCTATATATTCACTGCAACTAACTCCACAGCCCTGGTCTCATGTTTTTCTTTTGCAAAGTGGAGGTTAATGAATAATTTTTCAGGTCGGAAACGAAAATGGTTCAGTGTAGAAGAAGCTGTAGAGCAGTTAGCGAAACATAAACCTATTCAAAGTAATTATGTTAGTCTTTTACTTCCTCCTTCACTTGACACAAATCCCACGGGCAATGCAGCTGCATCATCCTCCCAGCCTTCGCCGCCCCCCGCAACTTCTGAAACTATGCAAGACTTGACCGACCCGTTAAAATTGGGTTCACAACATTCTCCAAACACAGATGATGCTGCTACGGGCTGTGACAAAAGTGACAACGATAGTATTAAGAGCACATGTGACGATGTGGCAGAAACACTGGTGGAAGTACATTTACCGGTTGAATAGGTTACATGTTTGATGGATGAAATTTAGTTTGTTTTGCACTTTGTCAGTCTTCTACCAGCCGTGCCATATTAAACTCATAATCATTCTCATTTTAAAATTTCATATATAGATAAATAAAAATTGCCAATGCAAGTTTTTATAACATTTTAAAGCTTCACACAAATTTATTTACATCCATGTTTTGCAATTTCATTAAACTTTCTATGAAAAATTTAATTTTGACTTCTGTTTGTGCAGTAATGAAACTTTCAATAACGTTCAAAATATTTTGTGTTTCTAATTATATTTCCTTAGATATTTTAGCTGAATCTGTTTCAAGTATTAGAATGTTTAATTGATCCTGAACTTTATTTATATTACATTGGCACTAGAAATTTGTTTGTAAAAACAGTATCAAAATATTTATTTTAGCACAATTTTTTATTATGATCAAATTATAAAAAAATGATTTTGTTTTTCATTTGTTAGATTTTCTCGGGAACTTTATTTAACCATTAAACAATCTGTATTGCCCTGGTATTGTTTTTGTTGCTTATTCACATAATTTTCATTTCAAACTTCTCTCTATTTGTTACATAAGGCTTGTTCTATTTGTTGTGTTGTTCTATTTCTGATATATTATTTAAATTTTGTGTACATTATCATAGTTCTGTTATTCTTCTGACATATTGTTTTTCTGTGTGAAATATTTTTAAAGTAAAGATTGACCTATTTCATTTGAATATTTTGAAACCAAATCAAATGTGCAATAATGTGTTCTTTCAGCCATGATCTTAATTTTGTCAAAATTAATGAGAGGCAAGAATTCTACTTATTTACTGGTCTTGCCAAGCTTACTCTATCAGTAGGAAACCAATCGAGCTCAGATACTCCAGATGTCCAAATAAAAGGTTTTTAATAAATTTACATTCACTGTTGGAGCTCTTATAAGGCTAATCTAAACCTTTTCAGTCACACTTTTACCAAACTAGTTTTAGATTATGTGGTCTGTTGGTTTGTATTGCATTCAAATTTTGTTTATTGTCCCATGTTTCACTCTTATAATTTGGAGCAACTTTAATGCTTTTCCTGTAGCATTTAGATTTTTATATTATGCAAAAAAATCATATTTTTCTAAAAGGTTTCACAAATGCACAATTCCATTAAAGTATTGTTCCTAAAAGTTTTCTTACAATTTCTCATGAAAATTAATATTGATACTTCTATTTATTACTGTATGAGATCAAGAGTAATTAACGTTCATGTATCATCAAAATAGTTCTTGTTTCAAATAGAAAAACAAGAATAATAAAGTTTTAAATTATTTTTTTGTTTTGAATTCCATACTGAAAATCTACCCTAGATTTTCACACCGTGGAATTTACTAGACAAAATACTAATTTATAACTTAGTTATTCTTATTTTTCTATTTGAAAACATTACTCATATTTTGCTGCCAATGGTACATGTTTGTGGTGTATTCATGATATTGGTGATCACAATCCTGTCATCTTTTCGGGGTGAGTACTGATCACCTAAGTTAGTGGTGCTGAATAATCTCTGGTTGGTGTGCCACATTCCAGCCCAACATTTAACCTTAATATACTGGGCATGTAGAAGATTTAAGAAAAAATCAAATTTATAATAATTTGTATAGTAAGATCTGGAATTGTCTGAACAAGCTAGTAAATTACTTATTATTTTAAGTTTGCTTTCTCTTTTATTATGTTTATTGTGCTCAATAACCACCTGGTACAACACTGGGCATGACCGTTTATTTATGTATTCATGTTCTTCTCTTTTTGTCGTGTATTATAAGTTTGATATCTACAATTCATCAGGTAGAAACCTCATCCACAGTATTTTGATCTACAAAATAATTCTGCACAATTATATCACATTATGAATGTAAAAAATGACCTATCTACCAACTAATTTAGTAATTACTTTCAAAGTTTTTTTTCATATCTTACCAGGATTGAATAAACATGGATTATTTTTGGAGTAATTTTAAGTTGATAATATCTAAATACAAAAGCTATTTTTTTAATTCATTAGTCAACAGAAAATAATTTTGATTGAAGGACTCGTATTCATTTTTCAATATAGATACTATTTTCGTCCATAAGCTTAATTCAGTTGCATGTATATATCATTTTTATTATAAAAGTGTCTACTTTAAATTTTATATCATGTATTGGCAAGTGCCGTAATTCTAGAAATTTTAAATTTGTTTTAAATTTCTGCATTGTATTGAAGTTTCTTGTTTTATTAAATGTACGAACATCATTTTTGTATAACACAAAAATCTGCATCACAAAACGAAAAACTCATACTTCATCTTTTTGATAACACAAAAACTTGCACCACACAACAAAAAATGTACATACTTCATCTTTTTAATAGCACAAACCTGCATCACAACAAACAATTCATATTTCACAAAACAAAGCATATTTCTTACATTCATTAATATTTTTTTAAAAGAATTAAATTTCTTATTGAAAATTTTTATTAATAAGACCCTATTTTTATTAAAGTTTTACATTATTTTCTACTATGAAAATCTAGGACTCTTAATAATCATAAGTGGTAGTGTAGAACTTGCACTAAAGTTTAAATGTACAAAGAACTGATCTAGAAATTAAAATTACATGACCATGTATGTTTTTTCCATAACAACATGATCAGTAGTTTCTTCTACGTCTGCGGTATGTCCCAGCACCTTCAGTGTAGAACATGCCCAGAGTGCAGTGTGAAGTATATTTATTTATTTGCATTACCTCCAGAGCACCCTATATGCTGTAATAACAGATTGACCATAGAACATGTTATACTAAAATGTAATAGAAATTGTACAAATCACATACTTTATTTTTCCAGACAGACAGACAGACCAATGAAGTATCTCCTTTCTGATCGTTCCTCTTCCAATTTATTTTTTCTTTTTCATTAATTTTGCCTTTCAAGTGCAGTACCGGGCCTTAGCCCACATTCTATTCGATCAATCAATCTTTTCTTAATCTCAATTCTGATCTTTCATCAGTATTTTTCTTAGGTGAGCCTCCTTAAATTTTTATTTAGATTTCCTGGGCCTTGTAGCTATATTGCTGCATAAATGAATGATTAATGTGATGTAGAACACTAACAAAAAATCAATATTTTAGATTAAGAAAATAAGTTACTGTTCTGACAGAGAAGGAGATAGCTTCAAGGTCCGTTTGTTGGTTAAGCGATGCTTGGCCACTGATTCGATGGGATTTTCTCCCATGTTAATATCAAGATATTCAATTTTTTTTAATTGAATATATGACTAATTTTTTCATTGGCAAAAATAATTTATTGAAAATAACTCCCTTTGTATGTCTCTCTAGGCAGTAAAGAGTTGAAGCATATCATTAAAATTAAATTGACAAATCTAAAGGTTTCTAACTAAATTTAAGTAGAATGTTTGTTCATTTTAACTAGTGAGCACCATGCTTTAACTTATGTAGATCTTGAGCAAATATAATTGACACAGACTTTGAAGGTTTTGTCTTGTACTCGAGTAGTTTTTTATACATGTTTCCTACTATTGGCATCACTTTTATTTACCCAGAATGAAAGCTCGAGGGATTATTCAGTATTGCAGCAGTTGTTCAGAGGTTGAGAATTTTTTAACAACCACAGTTATGCAATTGGGACATTTTGGGAAATTCAAGAGCTCTACTTCCTTTTCAATGATGCAAAATATTTTCAAAGTTATCAAACTAGTCATGAATCATTCACTCCTAGTAGGTATTATACTAGAGCAGCATTTTGGCAGTCACAGAATTGAGATTGGATCGAGGTGGGAAGCACATAACTTTGTCAAGTATTGCCAATGTTTTTAGGTGGGAAAAGATGGTGGTGCTAAGAACATTGTGACTAATGTACAAATGAACTGTGATTGGGTAAGTATTCGTTTGATTGTTGTTTCATCATGTGGTAACAATTCTACAAATGAACAGGATTGATTATGGTGTCCATCCCTTATGAATGACAGGCAATAAACTTGATTGATGTGTCAATGACTGTCCAATTTATTTCATTAAAAAAATTGCATAAGTCTAGTTTATAAGTACAGACAAATTTCTTTTGAAACAATTCTAATAGGCTTTATTGCTCCAAGCAAATTTTAAAAATATTGAAAGCAGTACATTATCTATATAGCTTGTCAGTTCAGAAAAATAAAGCATACAATTATTTTAAAACACATTTGTCTGCACCTAGAAATAAAACTACTGTCTAATTTTGTTGAATAAAATAAACTTGGCATCACCACCAACATTTTCAAGCTTGCTATCGATAATATGATCAAACTGGACCAATATAAAACCTCTAAATTTATTTCTTAGTTATGTTGTATTGACGTGCACTAATTTAGAAATATATGTTTTAAACATTTGTTGAAACCCCACTTGGATGCTATAGCTTAATTGACTGCATTGTTTTTTTCCATAGAGTTAGGCCTATATATCAACCTTATCTGTATATAAATATGAATGAAAGAATGCTACTTCATAACGACTTTAATATATTTCTAAAATATAATGGTTAGCATTTAGCATACAATGAGGCTAGTCTATACACCAAACATTTCACAATTTTGAATGTTTCCCGCCTCCATCTGTTCTCAATTATGGGACTGCCAAAATGTAGCTTAGGTATGGAGGAGTTCACTTAACACAATTGGAGTGGACCATACTTTTAAAAAATATTCTAAATGTATTATTTTTTCTCGGTTTTTAAGGTACTTTATTGTTTTAAAAATATAAATTTTTTATGTGATTGAAAAAGAAATGTTCTGTACTGTATAAATGGTTTGAAAAATTGAATAAATATAATAATCATTTCTTAATATTTGGTTTATCTTTTTGATTTGTGCAAATGAAACCAAAGATGAAATATTTTTTAAATTTGTAAATAATTTTATTTTTTAACTCCTTGAAATTATTTTTTTAACTTGTATAGTATATGTTGAATGCTATAATAACAATTGGAAATGTAAGATTTTCTTTAGAGTTTGCAATTGAATCTAAAGTTTTATGTGTTTATAAATGTTATTATTTTTTGTTTATGTTTTTTTTTCTAAAATTGTAAGCAGTTGGATAGATGAATTTATTTGTGCTTTTAGAATTAAGTTTTATCAAACTAAAACTTATATCGGTAACCGTTGACTGAGCTTAAAATAGTTAGATATCATGTTTCCTAATCTTCACACTGCTCTTAGGCTTTGCTTTCAATTTTGTCTTATCAATCCAGTTAAATTGAAGTTAGTATGAATGTACCTTTAAAAATAAATTGTTTTTCTATTGAACATATTAATCATTTGTAATGAGAAAAATCTTGTCTACAACAATGAGTTATAGTAAAGTTATTGGCCTATATATTGAAAGAACTCTTAAATATATAATTTTGTATGAAGAAATGAGCCTTAGTGAAGTTGTTTATACACTTTAAGATAGTCCACATATTGAAGGCTCTCTTATGTGAATTAAGGCAAGGATGATGCGATTGTGTCAATGAAGTGTTCTCTTGCAGGGCCTTCTTCTTCTTCTCCTTATTGATTCTTTTTTTATTGACATTGCGCAACACATCTCAAATTTCTATTTACATCTACAACCTGGTTGGCCATAGTAGCTTTAGTGATGTACATATATTCAGATTAGTTAACTTGTAATTCTTTTTGTTAGTTGATCGAGCGATCAACTAATTTGTTCTGTGAAATATTGAGATAAACAAATTAAATTTTTGTTTTATTTTTAAATAAATGTATAACTTTAGTTTATTATAAAACTTTTACATTCTTCATGAGGTAAAGTAAAGGCCATAATCCAATTTTAATTCAAATGAATATTTTATTTCTGTAAATTCATACTTGTCTACTTTAATATAAATTTTCAATTATGAAAAAACTAAAATTTAATCTTACAAATATTGTGTATAAAGCTATATTTCAAATTCATAGATAAAAATATACATAGACTTATAATCTTTTTAATTTCTACATATTTTTAATAAACAGGATGAATGTAAGGTGTAATTGTGGTTATTTTTCATGAATGTTAACTTTGATAGGGTTCAAATTATTGATCCAATTCCATAAATACATTCTTAAATTTCAATACTTAAATAATTTATTGATTCCAATAATGAATTGATATTCTGCTGTAATAATAAAATATATAAATCTGGTGTTTGTTTATTCTAGACTCGAATATCATTACTGGCTAGAAATGTTTGACCAATATAAGAAATTTAAAAAAAAATCTCGTATGTATTGGCAAAATTTTTTCCCATTTCATTGATCTAAAATATGTACCGATTACAAAGTAATGAACAATACTCTACACTTGATGTAATGGATTCAACAAATAATATTTTATATTCCAACAACAATATTATACCAAACCAATAGGAGTATGCTCCAGAATATTACAAGAGGATGCAGAAATGAATGCAATTCCAATCAAAAAGAATGTTGAAATTCATCGGATGAGCTTTCCACCATGTCTAGATGCATGCAGGGTATTGAACCCGCAAAAAACATCCCATCAATAGTTCTTCAAAACCTCTTCTCAGCCTGCCTTCACACCAAACTCATGGTTACATAGACTTGTGATAAAATACCAAACAAAGTGGAATTTACAGCATAAAATTATCAAGGGCTCACTTGGCTGCTGAATACCTTACAGGTGCAGTGCCGGGCTTTGCCTAAATTCTATATAATCAATCGACCAATCATCAAGGGCTCACTACCCATGAAATCCAGTATTTATATTACTGAACTAACTGCCTTTAAAGACATGGCTGCTCCATACTGACTCTCCTTACATTGAATAAATACAAATCCCGCAAGCCTGCCTGGCCGTATCGTAACAAATGAAGTTGTGAACAGTTTTACATTTTGGATTTTGAGTAGTTCTTTGAGGCTGCTGTGTGAGTTATAAATTTTGGTATTGGTTATGCTAGCAAAGTCACTCTGGGTTACTGTATTAACTTATGGTATCCAAGTCCTACTCCACCTTCCCAGGGTGACTTTGTTACTACACGTACTAGTATGTGGAACTAACAAAGAGGGCGCTGCACAACATCCGTTATTTCGCACCAATTTATTTTAAAAAACTTCTGCCCAAGATATGGGGCAAGACTCCGAGAGCACAGGCCCTCAAATACCCAGAAGCAGTAATGTGTGCGTTTTAGTGTTGGTTGGCGACCTAAAGTCCCCCAGCAACAACTACAGTTTGTCATTGCAGCAACATAGTACTGTGGGAAAAATCACCATTGTTTGGGGTAGAACACTCGAGAGTTATCAATGAACATGATTTGGTAAGTCGCAATAATATACACCTTACCTACATAAGATTACATGACCAAACATAGATCTGGCCCTGGTTTCTACAAACAGAAGCCTTTGTTTTGAATGAAAAGCTTAACCGCACTTCCATGGCAATGAACATGATTCAATAGTCATGACCTCCCAACAGGAACTGATAATTATTGAAAATCTGCCAATGTGAAATTTTAACGGGGCAACCTGGTAAAATTACACGAAAGAACCCTGCAAACATTTTGGCCCAAAAAGTGTACGAAACACGCACTTTTTTCGTTCCAAAGTTGGCCCGAAAAGTACAC
>JARUHE010324186.1:0-11249 GCA_031471125.1 Archaeomysis grebnitzkii | reverse complement strand
AAAGAGGACGTTCGTTTTTGATCGGTTTCGATCGTTTTTAAGCTTTTATTGCAGAAAAAGGCTACTTTGAGCTAATTTTTTGGTTGAAAGAGGACGAAAAAAAATCTTGAAGGACAAAAAATCCTGCCCAGAAGTATATGTCAAACGATTCACATAAAAATGAAATTGCTTCTTAGTATTGAAATGTCTTTTATTATTAATGGCTAATGCTAGAGATTTTTTTGTGAGGTGCGGCATTAACTAAACTAACTTGCATACTAAAACATTTGACTAACTTTTTATGTTTTAGATAGTCAAAATTGACATCATCTAATATTCTAATTGACGAGCATTTGCTTACAGTGCACATGGTTTGCTCTTCAGATCATATGAAAAATGGAGCTTTATCCAACTGTACCCATGGATACACAAGGATTAGTCAATGTGATGTCAATTTTGACTATCTTAGACATACAAAGTTAGTCAAGTGTTTTCACTGCAAACATGCCTTGTATGAACTTACATAAGCTAGTTCTCCAAGGCATTTGTTCAGGGTAGGTTTCACTTATATTTAAAAATTTAACTTCCTAATCTTTAGACAATTACATTTTCCATTATTCTTATTATCGAGCGTGAGACCAAAGTGAAGCGAACACTCTTTAAATTGTTTGAATTTGTGTTGTGGACTTTAGAGCAATGTTTGTTTACAATAAAATGTAATTTTCATTCAAATTATTCATCATTAAGGTTTTCGTTTCTAAAATTAAGTTTTTAAGAAAACGTTTTTTTTAATTCAGAAATCAGCAGGAAAGTTTACTTATAATAAAATAAAGAACTAGATATTCTCAACAAGTTTTACTAAATATAGTTTTTACACACTTATATTTTGTAAAATAATAGCCGTTGTTAGAAGTAGGTTTTGTACAGGGCTAACCAACATCAAGGTTTGGCTTATATTTTCTAAATTTAGATTTAAAGGAATGTTGACTAAAGAGTAAATTGTAGAACTAATAACTCTCACCAACTTCAACTAAGAAAACATTTTATACAAATATATGTTTTAATGGCTGTTTTTGAGGGTATTTGGAATCGTTTTTCAATGTTAAGCAAAATAAAAGTTTGATTTGTATCTTTGATTTTAATTAGATTTAAATGAAGTATCAAACATCAAAAACTTTTACTAAACCAAGATTAATTTGCTTCCTCAGTCTAGCTTTAAAATAGTTTGTGTTTTCAACATATTTTAAAATAGTTTGTGTTTCAACATATTTTAAAATAGTTTGTGTTTCAACATAGTTTTAAAATAGTTTGTTTCAACATATTTTAAAAGTTTTCAAATAGTTTGTTTCCAACATATTTTAAAATAGTTTGTTTCCAACATATTTTAAAATAGTTTTAAAATAGTTTGTGTTTCAACATGTTTCAACATATTTTAAAATAGTTTTATAATAGTGTGTTTTCAACATATTTTAAAATAGTTTGTGTTTCAACATATTATAAAATAGTTTGTGTTTCAACATACTTTAAAATAGTTTTATAATAGTTTGTGTTTCAACATATTTTAAAATAGTTTTATAATAGTTTGTGTTTCAACATGTTTCAACATATTTTAAAATAATTTTATAATAGTTTGTGTTTTCAACATATTTTAAAATAGTTTGTGTTTCAACATGTTTTAAAATAGTTTGTGTTTCAACATGTTTTAAAAATATTTTCTAACGAGTTGCAATAACCTAATCATTGGTAAGTTTTTTATTGTAACTTAGGTCACATTTTCTAACCTTGGAATGTATTTTCAGAGACAATAAAACAAACATTAAAAATAGTTTTATTACAAAAAGCATTTA
The DNA here is from genome assembly GCA_031471125.1 of Archaeomysis grebnitzkii. Taxonomy (NCBI): domain Eukaryota; kingdom Metazoa; phylum Arthropoda; class Malacostraca; order Mysida; family Mysidae; genus Archaeomysis; species Archaeomysis grebnitzkii. The sequence goes on along the minus strand of JARUHE010324186.1, from coordinate 9,423 downwards.
CAATAATAAAAATAAAGATACAGTAACACAAAAAGCACAAAAATAACTATAGAGGTCGAACATAAAAAAATGCAAAGAATACAAATGAAAGTAGTAATAATAATAAATAATAATAATAATAAAGTTGTTAACAACAACATAAGCAATTGTAGAAATAGAAATAATAACAAATGAAGTAGTACCAACACCGACTACTAAAGGCCTCTTACTTACTTGCCATGAATTTTTGACTATTACAAAAATCATTGGAAACTGGTAGCATAGATACCAACCATTCTCGTGATATCGACCTAACTTTTCTTCATCTCTGATCAGCTTTGTTGATGATAGATCAACTATTTTAACATTGATCGAACGACAAGAAAGTTAATCCCGGATCAAGAAAAGATCGGTCGAGAACGTATTGTGGAATAGAGAAAAGCCTGTAGTAAAGTTGGCGTTGGTAGTACTATTAAAGAAACAATAATAATAATAGTACTAATAGTATAAAAATATTAGCGCTAGAAATACTTGTACCAATGGTAGCAATAGTAATAGTAAAAGAAAGTAATATTAAAACATTATTAGTACAAGTAATAACAGTAGTAATAAATATTATAAGTAGTAATATCTGTAGCAAACTATCGGCATAATTTGACATTTAAAGCTAATAATATATTTCAACAGAAACAATTTAAGGCTGAAATGGTTCAGGTTTGACCGTAAAATGTGGCCCACTATTATGACGTCACATGTTGACATCTTTAACCACTCTTCAATCAAGTCTCTGATCAGGTTTATACTTGAGCCTTGAATCCTGTAAGAGCTGCACTATGTTTAGTTGATCATAATAACAATAATAATAAAAATAATAATAACAATATAATAGCAATACAATATATAATATACATGTATGTATATAATTTATATATTTATATTTTCTAAAAATTCAGTTCTTGCATAGGTGAGTTACTAAACATTTTAAAAATCTATTCAGAAATTTTTTACAATTTTATTTATTCAACTCAAAATTAAAACATAATATTTAATTATAATAAAATAACCTAAATCCTTCTAACTTTAAAATCTATAATTTAGTATTTTCGTCTAAATTTTATAGGAAACAATTTTTGGCCAAGTTTCAGAAAAATCTGTATAATCAAAGTATTAAAAGTATTATTATTATTACTATTTTTATTATTATTGTTATAAGGAGCTTTTCTATTAATTATAACAATTGCAATTAATTATAACAATTGCAATTAATTATAACAATTGCAATAATTGTTAATGAGTTTTTAATTAATTATAACAATTGCAATGTCAACTTTTTTTTCATTACGACCAGGCATGAAAAAGCTCTTGAACAAAACACACAAAAACAATCCTTACGATATAATCTCATAGAGATCAAATTTCTTTGCATTTGAAAAAAACGTAACTTTTCAGATGCTCTGATTGGTCAAAAAGTAACAACTACAAATGATAATGATGACGTCATCATAACTCTTATCAAAATTATTTACGAACCAAAAAGTTAGGTTTAGCTATTTTACTCTTAATTTTATTTGAAAAATGATACAAAAGCTTAAAAGTAACAAACTAAATATGTATTTTGAATTAACAATTTAACCGTTTTTTGTAACACCGGTGATACATAAGTATAATGGCTTAATCCATCTTATGTAACATCAGTGATACACAACAAGTTAGTTTATGTATTGATACATTTAAACAGGCAAATATTTGCCTGTATAAGATGGAGTAAGCCATTACAGTTTTGTATCACCGGTGTTACAAGAAACGGTTAAAATGCTAAAAAGTAACAAACTAAATATGCATTTTGAATTAAGCACTTGTAAGGAAGAAATAATAAAAGCAATGCATTGCCAAGCGTGTGTGGCTTTGTGTGACTGTTTGTTTGCTATATATAGAGATTACAATTCACACTTGATAACATTAGTAATTAAATCATATTTTACCGTGGGAATTTTTTTTAGATTTTACGTATTTTGAATGTTTCTATAAAAACATTAAAAATCGATATTTTACGTATTTTGAATGTTGCTATAAAAACATTTTAAAAAATATATTTTACGTATTTCTTAATGTTTGTTTTTATAAGTTTATATGAAATGCATTTGATTATTTTTTATGTTTTGAAAGTTAAAGTGGTCTGAGCTACAATTTTACATTTCAAATTTCCTAAATAATTTCTACTATAATATGCTACAATATATATAATTACCAACACAGTATGATAAGATTACATTTTTCATTTCTAAATAAGCTAAACCTAAAGTATGTATGTATAAGTGAATATGCATTTTATTTACATAACATTCAAAATACATGTAAAAAATAATTTTACAATCAGCTAAAATGATTGTCAAATCGATAAAAAATAACAAATTCAAATTTTTAAACAAGCAAAAACAAGGTCTAAATAAATTTAATAATGCTAAAACAATTTAAAAACTTGTATTTCAATAATGTAAAAAACGAAATTAACAAATTTGTATTAAAATTTGTAATAAGCTTCAAATCGACGATTCATTTCAAGTTTTGTGCGAAATGTTAAGCATAAATTTTGGTAACTACAATTAAAGTTATTAACTGAAACTTGCATACAAGTTTCAGTCAATATAATTAAGTCAATATAAGTTACAAATTCTGTTATGGCTTATAAAATTACAACAAAACACATGTATCACATAGGTTCACTTAATTAAATCATGTATTAAGATTAAGTTGTTTTTAAACAAACATGTATGCCATGTGATTAGGACATTTCCTGAGCAGATGTTGTTTAAACATGTTGAACACATATATAAGAAACTGGTAGACATTCAAGGAAGAAACTATTTTAGCTCAGTATATATAACTTCATAGATCGAGTGAAACTAAAATTGAAATCAGCCAACTTTTGTAAAACTAATTGATTGTATGTTGGTTTGACTAGAGTTTGGTGCTGAAACTAAAATCTAGTCAACACCTTTAATCTCAGATTGGCAGTCATTTATATACATGTCGACCCCATGAATGGAGTGACACAAACATAAAAGGAATCATTGGCAACCATACAAATTCAATGGAATCATTGGCAACCATACAAATTCAATGGAATCATTGGCAACCATAAAAATTCAATGGAATCATTGGCAACCATACAAGATCAATGGAACCATTGGCAACCATACAAGATCAATGGAATCCTGGGCAACCATACAAAATCAATGGAATCCTGGCAACCATGCACGATCAATGGAATTAAACAAAAGATAACTCTGTGAGATATTGGCAGACATTTAAGGAAGTAACTAACTATTTAGTAACATGAACTCCATGGATGGAGTCCGTATTAACTCTTTGGACAGACTGAACCAGGGGAAACCATTTTAAGCTCTCCTTCAGGCTAACCGAGACGAGGAAAGAAGAGGCGTTCCACAATATAAAGCAAAATCTGTGCCGTTCTCATCGCCTAGCACTAAACATTGAGGCATCGCAGCTTCTTTGGAGGAATCTTTGTGGAGAACTGGAACGTGTCTCTCCTCTCTTCGTCTTGGTTTCCATTGGCCTGGTTCTGCAGAGGCGCTGTGCCGTGGGTGACTTCGGGAGACTCTCCCATAAGGGTCTTCACGCACATGTTGGCCTCCTTTATGCGGATTCGAACGATGGTTTCCAGGACATTCAGATGGTCGTCGTATCCTTCAGGAACTTTCTCTCGCATAAAGTCTGCCAGACGTAGGAGGTATTCGACATTGTGGCCTGTGGGTATCGAGATCATTCATGAGGTTACTTCCAACAAATAAGAAAAAACAAGCAATAAATATTCATGATTATTCACTGTATTGCATTTCAATTTTTATTAACAGTAACCATCTAGAATCTGCAGGCCAGAAGATGCTTATCTCGTACTATTTTAATACCTCGGATACCTGTAAATCTAGCTGTTTTTAAGTGGCTAAATCCATAGTGTAAATAAAGGTAATGTGATCATCCAAGAATATTCTTTGTGTTTCATTGGCATTGAAAATCTAAGGGCACATCGCAAGATAAAGAGTATTGCTTATTGAAAATAATTTAAATTTCAAGTTACTTTGCAAATAAACTAACAGTTTTTTGAAAGCAATCTAAATAAAAGGATTGTATTAAAACTAAAGTAACCTGACCAAATTATTTGAAAACAATATTTGGCCCTCTAGTCAGCTATATCTATTGCAACAACAATGTTGCGTTTCTAAAAAGGAGATAATAGCCACTGTTATTGGAGTCGTGTAGCTAAGGTATACAATTGCCTGGAGTTGCGTTTCTAGTTATAGTTACGAAAATTTGTAGTATCGTGTTCTCGTAGGCATGATCAAACTACCTTTAACCACAATTTATTATTATTACCAAAACCAGCACTCACCGGACGGTCCGGATGACGTCATAATCTGCGTGGCAATCTCGTGCGGCGGTGCCGGTCCGGCCCACTCAGAAGACTGCGGCGTGGCGATGTAGACGAGCACCGGGAAGCCTTGTTCGTCGTCGTCGTTGGCGGCGCGAGGGTGGAAGTGGACGAGGTCGGTTGCGTATCCTCCTAAAGAGACTTCTCGTTGGTTGAGGTACTGAAGAGCTGCCTCTCCAATCATCTCGTAGGCAACGCCCCATGTTGTACCCTGCGAGGGAAATAATTGTTATGTTTATTAAAAGTTATTGGTATAAAATTAATATATAACTAATAAAAAATATAAAAAGATCATTAGTATAAAATTAATATAAAATTAATAAAAAGTATTAAAAAATTGCATTTATATATAAATATATAAAATAAATTTTTATATAACTAATAAAAAATAAAAGTTACATTCAATATATTAATTATTAAAACAATCCAAGAAACCTAAAAGATATTTCAAATATAAAATATTTTGAGTTGTTCAAAACCTAAATTTTCTTTCAGAAATAAACATGACAATGATAACAGTTACACCATATGGACAATGAAAATGGGAACGTCGGTAATAATAATAATAATGATAACAACAAGATTAATAATAATTATAACAACAAGATTAATAATAATGATAACAACAAGATTAATAACAATTATAACAACAAGATTAATAATAATGATAACAACAAGATTAATAATAATTATAACAAAAAGATTAATAATAATTATAACATAACAATTAAAATAATAACAATTAAAATAATAATAACAATAAAAAGGGAATAATACTACGATAACTGCAGGCAGTTTTGCCGTCAGTTATTAACTGCAATACAAAACAAAATAAAAAATTAATTGCAAAATTAATCAAAATTTTTCAAGACCAACTCCCCCTCTGCATAAAAAGATGGCGAAGGTTGAAGGAACAGATTCAGTGCCCGATTATTTGGGATCAATTAAAATATTTGTAATTATTATTTTTTTTATTATTATAAAATAATAACAATACTTCCATGAAAATACCATTAATATTATTAAATAAAATAATAACAATAATAACAATGGTTACTATTATTATATTTAAATGGTTATTCCTTAACAATATAAGTTGGACGAAGAAATAAAACAATATGAAGAGACAGCTATTTGGTATGTGGGTCTAGGCGAGACATCCATTATTATAACTGGGACACCTATCTGAATAATCTTTATTAACGTAGACAAACATATCAACAAATATAATTAGAAACGCAATAAAAAATCCCTAGAAATTAGAGATATTTTTTCAAATTCTGGTAATTTTGTGATAATCACCTGATATTTTTAGTAATATTTATCGACATTAAATCCAAAAAAACTCTAAAATTATAGTTTTTAAAGGATTTTAGTTGTGCCATTGGCTAACAGAAGACAATCTTTAGGTACTAATGAACATTTTTATAAATTTGTAATCATCTACAAAACAAGTTCGGAATAATCAAAAATGAACCTTATGTAGGCCGTGTTTAGGGTGGAATTGCTGTAAGGTTTCGATGGTTTAGGCCTTTTTGAAAAAGGTGAACTGAGCAAGGTTGCCACCTGTTCAATTTTCCCATCAGCAGTGGACGTTGGGAGAGTGGAGAGGCAACTGCTTCGTTGCCCCTTCAGATTCTTCATTGTAACCCTGGAAGTATTTTGGACGAATATGTCTCGTTATACTTAACCCTTTAACGCCTGAATTATTATTACCCTAAAATATACAATACAATTACATTTGCATTGAAAATAACCCTACAACCGTCACTGTTTTGTCCCTACAGGCGTTAAAGTGTTGATCTCAATAGTACTAACAATTATTTAATTCGTAGATCAACAATTAACCATGCGTTAAAGAATTACAATGACTCTTAAGCAGCCTTGTTGTTGGTTTTGTTTCTTTCTACTTTTAGGATTTTTCAAAAACATTAATTTTCCTTTTTATTTTTTGTTATTCGTTATTTATACAACACTAGGCAGCTGGTGCGATAGCACTAGTGAAGAAAATGAATGTTCAACAGGCTTACCTATTATAAAAAATGTGGAACAACATGAGACGGAAACATTAGAAATAAAAGGAAATAATGTAAAGTTATTAAAAATGATGGTTTCCTAAAGTACTGTGGTTGCCTCCAAGATTTACATGTTTGTGTTTTGTTAAACTACCATTTTATTTTTTAACTTTACCAAAAAATCCACTTTTTTAAAACATTAATTAATGGTTGGTAAATTTCCATTACATGTATTGTCAGAAGATTGTTAACAATATATTAATTGTAACTTTTTCAAGAGTGCCCATTTAATCAACACCAATTACATCTTTGCCAATGCCCGATTGGGCACCCTACAAATATGGCGGGTCGTAAACGAGGCAAAAGTGGGATAAATTACAATTTAAACCAATCCATCCCTGTGGCATTAATTGTAACTCAGGATTCGAGGCTTTGCTTTAGGACGTGCCTCAGGGACTGTACTTGAAAGATTTTAGCTCCTTACTACTTCAAGGACCAATTCGGTATATTCAATAAGAGCTATTTTTAATGGTATCTTCAATCTATTTCAACCTTTAGGGCAAAAGTTAACCATGCGTTGAATGCTTAATTGTAAATCAGTTAGTATTAACAAACTGTTTAAAACGAGTAATTTACTACCCGATGTTAACCGTACAAAACTTTATCAATTATTATTATTATTATTGAAAATAATATTATAATTATTTTTAAGTTTGTGTGTTATTAATGTTAACCAACTATTAATGTGCACAAACTCATGGTAAGGTCATGCATATAAAACTATTAAAGCTAATCAGTAAAAACGATAATAATTAATATTAGTACTATCACTGTTGATAATATTTATTAAAACAAACATTGTTCACAATTGCAATACCAAAGGCAACTCCACTAATAAGTCTAGTATTATTTGTTTTCTAGTAGAATTGAGATTGGTAATACTGTTGATAGCTAATACTAGAAATCGCAATAGTATTAGTATAAGTTAGTATTAGTAATGATAAAATAGTAATAATAAAACCCTATCAGCAGTGCCATGCCAACAGGTGGGGCTCGCGAGTACAATAGTTGACCATGCGTCAATTCCCGCATCCGTTCTCACGCACCCTTAACCCCCCTCCACCCCCTCCTTCACCCCCCATTCCAAGACGTCTCGCCTCCCCCGTTTCTGGACAGCTTGAACTCCCGCTTATCACCCCCCACTTATCTGCCTATCTTCACCCCCGCAAAACAAACTCCCTTTGGAGATGTTCCTCCAAGTTTATTAACTTTTTATGTTTTTAATATTATTTTTTATTTTATTTTTCGTACATTAAATTTTATTCATATTTTATATATTATCTTTGTGTGTGGAGTGTGTGTATTATAAGAGAATCATTATTAACAATTGTTATTGTATGACTATTTAATGATTATTCTCATATTCAACTAAACTGAATTTTTTAAAATTAATTTACCTATCAGAGCAGCCTATGCATTTCAGTTCTATATTGCCCAAATAAGAAAAAAAACTAAGCAACGTTACTTGTTGATTGGATTTATTTTCAGTCAACGCAAACTCTGCTTCTTGCATGTCCTATATCCTTATCTTTCTCTATCTATTCTCAGGATTTCTTTTAGAGGCAAATTTGTGATAATATTTATTGACCGACATGAGCATCAAAAATGAGTTTCTATTCTCAATAAAAGTATTAAATTTAGATAAAATTTTGTATTTTATTTGTAATTTGATACATCATTTAACAAAGGTTATCTCTTTGTAAACCTTTCACACACACATATACACATACACACATACACATATACACACATACACACATATACACACATACACACACGCACAAATAAAATTTACAATAGGTTTATTATTTACAACTAAAATCTGTATAATAAATTACATTATTTAATAATGTAAATATATATATATATATATATATATACATATATATATCTTGTTACATCCTCCAGGCAGTAATAAATAACGTTAATTTAATTAATGTGTATTTTCTTCAAATAATTAAAACATTAATTTAAAATTATATTTTATAATTAATATTTCCTTCCTTAATTGTTTGTCTTTCACTTCTTAAATTATTTTTTGTCTCCAAAATTATATAAAAAAAAACAATTTAAAACCATAAAACAAATTTTTAAATAATCAAGTTATAAACATTAACTTTAGTGTAGATTAAATTTTATTAAAAACAAATTCGTTTTTTTGCTCAAGACATTAACAATTTTAATTGAAAATTACATAATTATAGTTGTGATTAATTTGATAATTATAATCATAAGTTTAATCATTAACATTTTCAATTCATTAATGACCCTGAATAATTTATGACATTTATAGCTTACTTGTTTTAATATACATGGAATATAAAAATAATAACTTGCTTAAAAAGACATAAAACATTTTAAAATATTACTTAACTAGTGATAGCTTTAGTTAACTAGTTTTTGCATTATTATTTGTAAATTATATTTAATAAAGTTTGAACATAAAATATATTCTAAAACATTAGTTAACTAGAGATAACATTAGTTCATCTTTTTTGTATTATTAGTTGTAGATAATATTTAATAAATTTTGAAAGTTTATTCATATAAATTATTTAATAACGTTAGTAATTTGCATCATTATCACATATTACAATACTAATACTAACAACATTATTACTACCAATGTTGTTAATGCTACTAAAATGACATAAATAGTATTACTACTATCACAACCAAAACAATTAAATGACCTTGGTTGATCAAAACAAAACAAATCTTTAACAACCTAAAATAAATCTACAACAAAAACAATTGAATTATTTATATCCATTATTACAATTGACAATTTAAGCTGTGTGAGAAATTAAAAATCCGTCGCACTACCTAAACTTTGACCGCAACCTAGCAATGGGTATCACTGAACAGCTGTTGGTATAACACATGCTGGACATCAATAACACACACACACTAACAAAT